>CM056601.1:31424965-31650230 GCA_029721355.1 Tegillarca granosa | reverse complement strand
GAGGAGAGAGGAGAGAGAGAGAGTTGAATGAAATTTCAGTATGAGAGAGTCGAGTGAGAGAGAGGAGAGAGAGAGGGAGAGAGAGAGGAGAGGGAGGAGAGAGAGAGAGAGAGGAGAGAGGAGAGTTTGAAATTTCAGTATGAGAGAGAGAGAGAGAGAGAGAGAGAGAGAGAGAGAGAGTTTGAAATTTCGGTCAAGATAATTTCACTTATATTAAGATGTGTCTTTTATTAGTGAAACTGCAAATATGATATCATTGTAATAAATTTACGGCAATTTTTGGACATGCCTAGTAAGACACTGGTGAATTAAAGGTCTCATTAGAGAAGCCCAAGTGACAGCAAATTATGAAAACTCTTGAGCAATGCAGGGGTTTGAACCCATAGTCTTTTACTTTTAAAGCTAGTGAAAGTGCCACTAGCCTTTGACATTCAATGCAGCTAGGGTGGCTGTTTAAAAAATGCCTTACCATATCATAGTATCAATGTTATTTCTAAGTATATATTATGGGTACATTAAGGCCAGTGCTCTGACTGAGAGTAAAAGACACCCATGGTTTAAACAAGGTTTATCCATACCAAATGTCAGCACACATTCATAAATCAGCAAGGTGCACTTGAACAATGCAAAATTAATTACAAGAGGATATTCTATAGAACAACCTGGCATTTAAACCCACTACGGTGAATTTTAGTCAACAGTCTTTATCACTCACCCATGTGCTTCAATATATTAATTATATAAAATCATATAAATTATTCTGAAATGAGAATCTTATAAGTGTAAACCAAAATACAATACATGTGAAAAATCCAAATCAACATGCTAAGCCTTGATAATAAGCAGCCGTTGCAGCAGTTTGCTAAAGGTGTTTAATGTGATACAGGTATATTTTATTTGTGGGACTGTTTTGCCTTTTACACCTATGTAATACATGTACAAGCCATGTGGTATAGTAATTGTTTTGATACCAACTATTATAGCATGTACTATTCTAGGATCATGGCACATTTCTTACCAGTGTAAAAGCATGTATCTGATCTTCTTATTTGTCACAGAACCACGGTAACGACGTCCAAGTTTATTGCTAGCAAGTTTAATTTTAAAATTTTTATAATAAATATTCTCATTCTCATTATTAATAACAATTCTCTAGTTTATTTATTTATTCCTTTAAAATGCTAAACAAGTATTTTACATTTATTTGTATATTTCTTCACACAAAAACTAAATGGCACATGCAGAAAATGCTAAGTTTTTTGTCTGTATAAAGTTTTTATACACCTATGTGATCAAACATACATCATTAAAATGTTGCAAAAAGAAACACTGCTTTAGAATCTCCTTTTAGACTGATTCAAGTTTCCCTATTTTTTAGAAAAGAGCAGTTTTTTCCAATCCAGTCCTATCAACTAACCCCTGTCATGTATACAGAGAGAAAGAAAGAAGTTATTCAATAATTTTAGAAAAACTAGCATAATGAAAAAAAAATAAATGTGCTTCAAAAACTTAAGAAATAATTGTTTTATAATATATATACTGGTTCATAAGGAGATATAATGTACAAAATGACATAAAAATCAAAATAATATAGTGAAATATTAAACCATGCATTGATCATTCAAGGAACACCTGATTTTAACACGCAATCAATTTGAGAGACATGCTTGATATCAAAATAATTCATTTATTCAGCCTTCAGACTTTATAAATTGAAGCAGTGATGTGAGATTTTATTTTTTGACATACCTTTTTGTTAGTCTGAAATATCATACAATACTTATATTATATAAACCTTCCAACTTCATTCAATATCTATTTATACTCCAATGATTCAAAACAGTAATATTATTGATATAATTGCATGTCAAAAGTCATATAACTTAAGGTCAAAGGTCACAATCATTTGAGTCGGGTAGATTGATTTATTAAGGTGTTTTATATAACTAATTGACTTGTGAATTTCTAACAAGATTTATTGCAAAACAAAACTTATTTAAACTTATTTTTTCTTAACTAACTTTTCCATAAACATTATGGAATTTTGATCATATGGTAAACTAGTTAACCTGCTTTGCCAGAATATATATTTTGTGTGTGAATTTGTAAATAAAAAAAGTCTTTTTCATCCAGTATGTGTAACAAAAAGCACATTGCATAAATTAAAAGTTTTTTTGTATAAGTCAGTAGCAACAAATTTGTAAAAATTAAATTCTGTGAAAATAATTAAATCTAAAATCTGCTTTGGTAATTTACAGGTTAATTTTTCAATCTGTGACAAATGAAAAACAAAACTTTGCACAAATATTACGATTTGCTGGATGATTTAAATCTGTGATAAGGGGAAATAATTGGTGCATTTTATAACAGGACCACTTCGTGAGTTGGACTGTCAGCTGCTGTGTTATGATTTTGTTTCAGGTTAAATGATATTTTTATAAGGGCATTTGTATCAAAATACTGAAAATTATAAAATTTTTGTGTTTGTTTTATTTTTGTTTATATGTTGGAGAGTAACAAGATGCAAAATAAAAGTACACAAATATTTTCACATATAAAACTTGCATTGCATTGACCATAATCTGGTCACAAGTAACATGTATGCAAACACAAGTATCTTCAAATTACCAAACTTGCTAAAAATACCAGATGTGAATATTGGAAAAATTTATGGTATCAAGAAATATTACAATGCTTAATTTTAGTCTGCAATGATCTCTGTATAGAAATCTCTGTTCATTGATCAATAACTTCATTTGCTCATCATATGACATTATGCAAATGATGATTAGAAATAATACAAGTTTGTAAAGTGCAATACAAAACAGCATATGAATGCATTTACCATGATGTCATAATTTAAAATGATTTTTAACTCATAATCAATGTTATTACATTTTTATGGTAATGATCTTTTCTTTATTTTATAGAAAAACGCTTTGAATGATGTTTTTATAAGCTTTGTTGAACAATGAATTCATCATGTATTATTTGTTTTGGAAATTCTTCAAATTGTGATATCTGTAGTTTCAAAAGATCTGCTTAACATCGCTAAAAACAGAATATTAAAACATAAAAATTGGTAATTTTTTTAAACTATACATGCATAATCATCAATTTTATTTCATATTGATATTGAAAAGATATTGTAAACTTAAGATTTGAACCTCAACTATGTTTGGAGTTATCAAGTAAAGAATTTAATTTTACAATTTGCAAATTTAGTAAAATGGAAAGCCAAAAAAATAAAAGAGGTCAAATTTCAAAGGCAATCAAAATTTCTGCGGAAGTCACAGTCCTGATACAATATGGCACAAACAATTTCCTGCATATACAAAGATAAATTTTTTCATACTTTGATATCGTACACCGATACATATTCCTTTTATTGCCTCTAATTAACACTCTACCATTTTTACATCTTGTGGTGGAAGCCTTACTGAATGCCAGAAAAAACGAAGAAAAAAAATTTATGTCAAATGATATAAACTAGCCACTAAATGACAACACAATGTGCAAAATAAATCAGCATTATAAGCTATTATGGGTAAAAACACCATGATTAAATCTATGACGGAAAGGGGGTATCCTAATGGTGTTTGCCTGAGAAATACTACATGATCAATTCCTCAAAGTTTTGTGAAACAATATGGTAAACATTTATGTCAAACAATGCAATCAATGTCACATGAAATGGGAATACTTGTTCAGCACCAATCTTATAAGGTATCCCCTTGGTACAAAGACAAGCCCTTAATTAAGCTGTTTTAATCTTATCTCATTTTACTACACTGAAGATTTGACCATTATTTAGGACTTAAAAACAAATTTTTGGTTTCAATAAAACATTGTAAACAATTGAATTGACTGGTAAGATTTGCATCCACTAATATAACAACAAAATCTGTCAAAAAATTTTCACACTTAAGAATAATACATACTAATTTTTAAAAGTATTTTTATACTATGTACCGTAAATTTTGTACATTTAAAAAATAATGCCACATTATAACAATAGAGCCACACATACATGTATACCAGTATTAAGGGGAATTAGGAAGAGCATTGTTGAAACAGAATGAAAATAAAAAAAATGTTGTTTCTCTGATACCATATTTTCATTATACAAGTATTTTGAAAACAAAATTGCATCTTGGTCCAAAATTTGTAAGTCAAGATGATGCCTTCCGACTATTATGCCATTTTCTTTACCAGATTATTTTTGGTAAAATTCAACAAAACTTGTATTTCTTATAGAGAATTTTACAGAATCAGCAAAATTTGGACAAGTGTTATTTTATTGTAAAGACCGGTAATGAATATTGTACAAATATTCTGAACAAACATTGAGTTGACTACATATATGATAAAGGGGATATAACTCCAGTCTGAAATAAAAAATGCAAGGAAGGTAAGAATAAAAATTTGGAAGTGCTTTGCTTTAGGTTAAAGTGCTGTGCAATTGCAAAAAAATGTTTAAATAAGCTGACCTGTTTGGTAACTATAAATAAACTAAGAAGCATTTTAAAAATTTTACCTATAATCATTTGTGTTGCTTGAATACAAATTAATGGGAGGTAACTCTAATTCGTCCCTGGAAGGATGATATTATAGGCATCAAATAAAAATTTGAAATTAAAGGTGCTTTTTAATTATCATATTTTATAAAACACTATTAAATATGTTAAAGTTCACATATTTGTTTAAATAATTAACAATAAATGGCCAGTTAGTTTTATTTTGTGTGTTAATTTTGTGATGATTCTTAATCCTATAAAAATCTGAAATCTTTTAAAATTGATTGTCTGACTGTATGACACAGAAGTAGAGGTAAAACATGTATTAGGTTTGTGAAATAAACAAACAAAATCTTAGGTAATTAACAAAAGGTTTATATATATAAGTTTGGAAGGTACATATCTATATACCATATGTGTAAAATTAAATTAAACAAACTAAGGAGTTGGGGGAAAAACTGAATCAAGTAACTGATGATTTTAAACTATAAGGCATGTTAAATTATAACAACATAGAGCCTGTTCAATAATGATGGGCAAAATAGATTCACCAGCATATCATACAATGGTTATGTGCCACAATTTTTTTTAACACATGCTTTCCTTGAAAGCCTCTTTTTTATTGGATAGTGTCAAATAATGTGGTTTTACATCTTTCTATGCAAACCATAATGGGTATGCTGGCAAATCCAATATTACACACAATGTTTAAATGACTGAATCTGTCTGTTTGAAGTTGTACCTTGAGTAAAATTTCTTTCTGTGTACTAAACAAAATCTACAACACACTAAATATTAAATGCTTTGAAATTTAAAATATAATTTCAGATTTCAAATTGAAGTTTGTGTTTCATTTGACAAATCATACCATTTTGACTTGTGTTCAAGTTGACAAATGATACATGTTAAAGTCAGCCATTTTGACTTGTGTTCAAGTTGACAAATCATACATGATCAAAATCAGCGATTTTGACTTGTGCTGAAGTTGACAAATCATACACGATCAAAGTCAGCCATTTTGACTTGTGTTCAAGTTGACAAATCATACATGATCAAACACAGCCATTTTGACTTGTGCTCAAGTTGACAAATCATACACGATCAAAGTCAGCCATTTTGACTTGTGTTCAAGTTGACAAATCATACATGATCAAACACAGCCATTTTGACTTGTGCTCAAGTTGACAAATCATACATGATCAAAGTCAGCCATTTTGACTTGTGCTCATAAATGAACATGCTATTAACATGTGATAACTGGTAGTCTATCATTCAAACCAAAATGTGCAAATTTTCACATTATATCCTAAAATATAAAATAACTAACACCTGCTCTCAGAATGTAAATTACTGACCTTGATGTTGATGTTGTGTAGTCATGCGTAACTGAGCTTTGGTTGCGTTCGGTTGGGCTACTCTTAGGTCTTGCTGGTGTGTAAAGGGTCTCTCTTGTCAAGTCACGAAACATTTCATCAAAATAATCTTTGCCTTGTCCAAGAGATGTTGACACCAGCTGGCCATTTGAGCTTCTGCCTGACACTAAAGAGAAGATCAAAAATGTGTTGTTAAATGTTAACATGCATTTACTCAACTTGAAACATCCCAAATAGACCTACTTTTATTTTTGTAGCTTTTGTCATTAATATAGAATTTTTTTAAAAAAAACTTGAAATTAAACTTAACATAACTGTTAAAGTAATGGCAGCAGAAAGAAAATACTTAGGTTTTTAAATGATTCTTATATCACAAAGAGGTGAAAAGCTGAGATTTGTTTACTTTGCAGATTATTTCCAGATATACTTCCGGAATGGCTGATTTTCAAAACAACTCTGATGTAATATATACACATCCAGTAAAGTTGTCTAAGAATGCTTATCCAATAAAACTCCCTGTTGTTTAGGTGAAAGGAATGATGTGGAGAGGAGTGTAGTAATGGTGTTTTACACCCACGTCAAGATTATTCCACTTATGTGCAGGCAGTCAGTAATGGGATGGTGGAGGAAAATGAAGTGCCCAGAGAAAATCATCTACCTTGGCAAGCAAACTGACAAAATTTCTCACACTAAGATCTGCCCAAGCAGGATTTAAACCTAGGTGGTAAAAGGTACTGTGATATGTAAGTGTGGGTTTTAGAAAACAGAGACCTTCCATTGTTGTAAGTATATTTGTTGAAAATTGTAATTGTAAAATACAAACCAGATATCATAACCTTTCATTGCAAATGGTCAACTGTTTAATCTTATAGTCAAAAAAAGATTCTTTTTGTTAAGTAAAAGACCACAAAAAGAGTGGAGTGTAGTAAAGGAGTTTTATTCCCAGAGTGATGATTTATTTTTCACTTATGGCAATGCAGTCACATCAGGAATGGTGGAAGACACTGGAATATCTCAAGAAAACCATCAACCTTTAACAAACAAACTGACACAATTTCTCATGCTAGGATCTGCCTTTATTTGGATTCACACCTAGTTTGCTCTTCAGACCATTAGCCCAACAAGGCCCCAGAGTATATAAAGATATGTTCACATTAATCTTTATGAACTTCTACTAGTCATGTTTATATGTATAGTCACTGCTTTATTTCAACTTAGAAACATTTTGGGGGGTTTTATTCCAAAGAAAAATTAAAATATTTCAAAAGCTTTTTCAACACATCTAAAAAAAATCTAACCAGTTTGATAAGATGACATAAATTATTTTATTTTTCAAAGGAATTTATATAGACTTTTTAGAATGCTTTTTTATAATCATTTATTTATAATTGTATTTCTCATTATTTATTATATTCATCCTTTAAAAAATTACTTTGAAGCTGTTAGTATAAAAATATAGTGTCATCAGTTTGACCAAATTGTTTATATTTTTATCAATTCATCTTATTTATTCTTTTATTAAATCATCTAATTTAGTTAACCATTAACCAAATATTTTAATCAAATATTTCAAGAATGTTTCAAGCAACAATAATATCATTTATTTATTTATTTATTTTTATTTATTTATTTATTTTTTTTATTTATTTATTTTTTTTTTTTTTGGTTTCCCCATTATAACACTGGTTTCAGTGAAGAATAGCAGAAATCAAAAGAAATAGAAATTTTGTAAATGAAAAACATGTACTTGACAACAACCAATACAACTAAGTACATGGCACAAAACAACTTTATACAGAAACAGTCACATACTGGAATCTCTAATCATAAAACTCCTAGCTTTGGTAGTGCATTGGAGTTTATGTCCAGTGGTGTGGTTATATGCCAGTAGAGGGCGCCCTACCACCCACCTTTTTTACAACAAGTGGTCAATAAACAAGCATTTAAAAAAGGAGTTCCATCAAGAATCACAATAAAATGTCTGTATGTAAAAATAAAAATACACTGCAATCAAGCGTCACCCTGCTACTTCAGTAACAACTTAGAAATGTTAATATATAGTGTGTGCAGTATCTATTCTCTGATGTAGATCTATGATAAAACCAAGTAAAACTAAACTAGACATGCTACCATTCCATTCTATCACTGACTTTAAGCTACAACTACTTCATTAACTTTAAGCCTATCACTATTATTTCTAATGTGGGACGGAATAAAAAAAAAATATAGAAAATAAAATAAAACAAACTACTTATATACATGCAAGTACAATTATTTTCTTAACTTGCTTTTAAAAGATTATACAAAGTTGGTTATGTATTTGTAAAAAAATAATAAATAAAAACCTTTCATTACAACTGGATTTGGACAGCGCTTGGTTGTACAGTCTTTGTACATTACAGCTTTCTCTGTAAAGGGAGACAACTCTTCATGATATCACAAAGTACAATTTTTTGGGGTTTTTTTTGTTTTGTTTCTTTTTTTAAAAAAAAAAAAAAAAACAAATATATTTAATTTTTAAAAAATCAATACTTCCATTGTGTATACAATATTCCATTTGATATTCTAACAATTACTTACAGAATTTTTATTATATGTAACTTTCAAAAGTTTCAAAACGGTAAATAGGTACATTTATTTCTAAATTTATTGGAAATTATTTACATGTTGATGTTGGGAATTTTAATTTTAGGACCAATTACAACTTCAAACATTTCCACTGGTGAATGCACTAAAATTTTAAGCTAAAAAAATATTTGATCTCAAACAACAACCAAACATTAAAAAGGTGAGAATAAATAAAACAAAATATTTTATTATTACCTGGTGCTGATTTAACACGGGAGACTGGGCCAATTGGTCGTGGTGTCAATGGTGGTGATGGGTCAATCTGAAGCTTGTTCACACCAGCAGTACTCTCATAGGAATACTTTGTCGTGTTTCCAGGAAACTGACCTTCCATCATCTCATTCTGAGCTGCTGTCTGGGAGTAATACTGGTCAGTGTAACCGGTTTGGATTGGTGATTCCATTCTTGCTGTTCCGACAAATGTTGTTGTTAGTGGGACTGGAGATAATGGTGGTGCAGATGGCTGTACATATGATTGTGAAATGTTGGTGGTACCTAGCGTAGTATTTACTGGGCGTCCAGTTTGACTGGTATAACATGTAGCATTAAATGGTGCTTGTAATCTATAAGATAAAACAAATTAAATAAGGTAAGTAAATAAGCCAAATTAAAACTTTGTACAAAACTACATACTGCATATCTCACATGATTTAGCTTAAATGATAAATATCCAAATAATATGCTGTATCAAACTTTTTTCACTGTGACAGTTTAATGGGAGGTAATTGATACCTTCATCAGAATGATACAATCATCTCAACAGATTGGATTATATGTAATGGAGATTTACACTCAAGTCAAGATTCTTCAGCTTAAATCTAGTTAATCAGGCCTCAGTTTCTAATCATTCACTCAAATGAGTGTACACTCAACTCAAATTCGAGAATATTTCAATGTTAATTTTAAAGACATTTCACAGTTAAAATTGGGTATCTAATGTTATATCAAAATTGTTTAGTGTAGTTTTGTTGAATAAATCTTAAAATTTTTAAAATATTGATGAGAGAAAAATGGGAATATTTGAGTTGAGTGTACACTCAGTTGAGTGAATAATTGTGAAACTGGGGCCAGTTCTGGAATGGTGGATGAAACAGAAAGGCCTAGAGAACACTGCCAATCTTATACAAATGAACTGACAAACTTTCTCACATTAGGATTTATCTCAAATGGGAACCAAACCTAGGTTGGAAATAGAGTTGTGATATGTAATCACACACTTTATACCATTCAGCCACCAAAGCCCTCTCTTCAAAAAGGACTGTAGCAAAAGCATTGAGGGTGACATAACATGGTAAGTTAGTTGTAGATATAGGAAGATGTGTAACTTATTATCACCAGAAATCTAGAAAAAAAATGGAATTTTTTTCATAGCAGAAAAAAATTAAACCAATGAAAACATCACATGCTTGCAGTAATATTTATCAACAAGAATTATTCATAATTATATGTCCTGTGGTTCCATACAATGACAGAAAAGTCAAGATTGAAAATTTTCTTCGAAAATAAATATAAAAGTTACCATCAAGAATGCTCACCATGACGATAACAAAGAAAAGTTAAATGCTTCTCAGCTTTGTTCTACCAAATTAACCGACCTCTTACAAAGATTCAAATAAGAAAGAATCTATCAAATTCCCTACCTTTTTTCTTCCTCTTCCAATAAAAGTTTCATGGCTTGAATTTCAGCCTTGAGTGGAATGCTAGCATCCCTAGAGACATTGGCCTCTCTCATTTTAACAAACAACATTTCTTGAACATCATGAAGTTTCTTCTCTAACGTCTGTACTTGTTCTGAGGAGATTAAACGTTCCTGTTTCATCATCTCCTCCAGTGATGCCCTCTGGTGGTCTAGATTGTGAATCTGAAAATACCATATTAAATTTTTGAATCATAATATCCAATGATTCTGAATTAAAAAAGAAAGGTCGTAAAAAAGTTATATGGAACAACTGTAGAAGGGTAGGAGTTATGTTTTTGATTTCCATTGCCAATACATTTTTGAATGGTGAGCTTGCAGGTACATGTACATGAAAATTCAGGAAGTCCTGATTTTGCCAGACAATAGAAAAATGTGGAAAAATAGATTATCATTTATAAACAGTGCAGTGCATTTGAAAGATGAAAATAAGATCTGTTTCTGTGAAAATACCAATATTTTTTCTGATGACTAGATAATAAATCTTTAGTTTTTCACACTAAGAAATCAATTTATCGAAATTTAAAATAACTGCTATAGGTCATTAATAATTTGATAGAAATGTATATAAATTTTTTATGTATTCTTAAAGTAAAGTGTGAGATTACATACATGTATAAAAAACAACACGTGTCATTACCGGTTTAGGCAATTTTAGTAACTTAATCTATTAACTCACTATTATTTTTTTTCAAACAATTCTAGTGAATTTTCACACAATCTCTCAATTAACTGTAAGAAACAATTAATTTTTTAAAACTTTATTTATCCATAAAAAATGTTTTAGAAATAAAGCATATACATGTAGTACCTGTCCTTCAAGGGAGGTAATCTTTGCTTTTAGTTCTCCTATACTTCCAACAAGCTGTGTTTTTTCTGCATTTATTCTTTCTAATCGTTGAGCATCATTATCCATTTGAGCTTTAAGTGCTGCAATCTACATAAAAATAAAGAAAAGTATGAATTACATAAATAAAATATGTCTTGCTTCTAATAACCAGAAATTATCTTTATATCACCATTTTCTAATACGGTAAATTTTGAATGAAAAAATTAAAAAATTTATGAAAAGCAAACACATTGCAACAAAGCACATGGAGAAAAAATAAAAGGCTGGCTTAGGAGGGTTTATAAAAATCTTTTTTTTCTGCAATGACTTTTGTAGGTCAACATAAGACAGCCAATGACCAATGTCTAGTGATTTTTCAAATAGTAATAAAATTAGTGTAGAATATTAATGACAACAAATTACATTTTTCAAAAATCATTCATAGCAAATTTCAGAAGTAAATACATGTATTAAATAATCAGTCACTTGAAACAAATAGATTTATTTTATTTTTCTTAAAATTATCTCATTAATAGATAAAGCTTTAACTATGTTTGGATAGAAAAAAAAGAATGTCTGATGGTAATCAACAATTGGACAAAAAGACTTATGTATAAAAATTTAAATAAGAAGAATGTGTTAAATGGATCAGAATAACGACACTCACATTTCTATTGTACTGTTCCTCTGATTCAGCTTGATATTTTCGAAGTTCTTCCTCTGCTGCTTCTCGTACTTGTTTTAATAATTCTGGGATTGATGTATCCACTTTATTAGCATCTCTGACGCGTGCTTCCAGACTGAGGATTGTGGCAGTGGAATTTTCCAAACGTTCTCGAAGTTCTATGGTTTGCTGTGAATTTATTTGCTCTGCTAACTGCATTTTTTGTAAAGATTGATGAAGTCTCTCTTCAGCCTCCTGGCGCTGAAGTTGTTCTTTTTCCCATCTATAAAGAACAAAATAAAAATTACAAATGTCTGAAGATTTGTAGACAAAATGTAGTTCCATAAGTAAAACATCCAAGCCTGGTGTAATTTAGAACTGCCAATAGTAAAATAGTATGTGACTTGTTTGCAAGTACAATGTAATGCATTCTGTGTGTATGATTGTTCTCTAGTCTTTTAAGAAGCTCTTCCACCTTTCTCTTTCAATATCAGAAAAAATTTTACAAGAAAAGTTAGTTATGTGGGTGCAAAGCAGTAACAACCAACCATTTGTACATGAGAAAACAATACACTGTACAAAATTTCTTTGAATCTTTTTGCCTTTTCTGGGGCTCATGAGTGTACAATATTAAAGTAGAACTTCGATAACTCGAAGTGCTCGGGACTTCACTGGGGACTTCGAGTTATCGAGGTGTTCGAGTTATCGAAGTTGAAGGATGATGTCCAAGAATGGTGTCACCTTAATATATGTTTTCCGCTACAGAAATCTTGATGTTTTAAACAGTTACCTTTACTCGAATGTAAAAAAGGAAAAGATACTTTTTAAAGAAAATATGATAAAGAATTTATTAAAGAATTGATATTGACCTTAAAAGCGTGCGAAACATGTTATTTTATTTTAAAATCGCGATATATACAAACAACGAAATCAGAAATCAGATATCATGTACACGTTTACCAAAATGTTTATTTTTTACATTCATTAGAAAATACTATCAGAAGGTTAAAGAAATTATAAACAGTGTAATATGTCATTTAAGATTTTAATGCAGTCGTGAGTACAATGGGGTTAGTGGTTTTTATTAAGCTTGGAGAACTTAAGTCAAAAGTTATCGACGGCTGCATATTATTCGGCTTCCTTTATTAGACTAGAGAATTAGCGTACCTGTTAGGCTTAATTGACTGTGACGGTACTGAATATTAATCCGTTAATTGATACTAATTAATATGGTATATAACAAGAACTACTCAGTTCATTTCTCTAATATAACGGTAGACTTATTACCGATATGTGATTTCTCTGATCGTTTTATTAAACGGGCCATTGATCATACATTGTTTGAAAAAATTTGAGTTTTTGAAGTTAATTTTAATAAATTTTAAAGCTACAGACCGAATTTTTACTTCGAGTTATCGGGGGTATTCAAATTATAGAAGTTTGAGTTATCGAAGTTTTCCTAATAAAGTTTATATAGAAAAAAAAAAAAATTTTGAGTTATCCGTGGTATTCGAGATATCGAAGTTTGAGTTATTGAAGTTCTACTGTATACCCAATGCTGTTTGTGTGGAATAATTACATGTGTATTTTCCATTGGATATGAAATCACACAAGTCAACAATATTTTGGAAATTCATGCCATGAATGGTTTCTAAACAAATGTTAAGAGGTACCAATCATGTTGTTTACTTGCAAATTTCATTCCAGTAGAACAATAAATGCAGATAAATCTTCAACTCTTTATAATACAAACCTGTGTTTGAGTGTTTCATTTTCTCGTGTTAAATTATCGACTTCTTTCTGTAAATGTTGGATATCTTGTAATGGTCTATTGGAGGCTAGTCTAGCTTCATTCAGTTCTGCTTCCATCATACCTATTCGTTTTTGTAATACATTCATTTCATCCATTAGTTTCCTGTTCTTATCTGCTTCAATTGTCAGTCTGGATAATATAAGAACCATAAATAGAAAAGATTCTTTCTTTTTTAAGTAAAATTGGAATTTTAATGAGTGCACAGACTTTGAAATAAGAGTTTGAGCAATGACTGACATTGCATATTAGGTCACTTCCTAATACAATGATGATACTATAAAACTTTTTTCATAAAATATTGCTACAATCTCTGAAAAATGGAGTTTAAGTAATAATAGATATGGATAAGTTATGAATAAAATTTGTTTGCAGTACATTGTTACACTGTTGCTTATATCTACTTCTGAAACTGTGTACCTAAAAAATCAGTACAGGTAATACCAGTACCAATCATTTTTGGAATTTGAGAATCTGTGATACTACTGTTTTTTTCCAGGAGTAGTTTTAAAACACTTGTAATTGTTTTCACCAATAAAGTCTGTTTATCTTGTTTGAAATTTATGATTAACATTATGAAATTGTTTCATGTAAATCAGTACCAAAGAATAAACCTTTCTTTCAAGTGTTTAAATTGTTTAACAATGTCATATGACATAGCATCAAATCACATTTATTGTTCTTGTACTCAAAAATTGCAATTCTACACATATCATACAACAAGACTTTCAGCAAATTTTTTTTTCTTTTCTTTTTTTCTTCTTCTTTTTTTTTTTTTTTTTCTTTTTCTTTTTTTTTCTTTTTTTTTTATTTTGTTGTACAAATGTCACAATACATGTAATTTATTTTAAGATTTTTCATGCGACTTCGGATTTACGTTTTGACTCTAATAAAATGTTATTCAACTCAGTCATTATATGATGTTAATTAAAGGTTAAAGTTTCACATCATAGGGTTCATATTTTCAATACTCATGTAATCTCTGCATTACAATCCAATCATAAATTTAAAAAACATTACTGTAGTTTGCATATTTACATGTATATGAATTTTAGCACTTGCAAGTAAACTAATCAAAAATTAGTCTTACATTTAATTATTCAACTCATTCAACATTTATCAATGTCAAAAGATGGTGATTTTTTGTTTTGTCCTTGAAATCTAAATTTTCAACTTATTACGACTTATTTGGCAATCAGCTTTTTTCACTTCCAATAAAAATTTGTTACACAATAGTCTTAGTAATAAAATTTGTTAATCAATTACCTGTCCTGCATATCAGCTGCTGTTTGTTGATTTTTGCTAAACTGGCATTGGAATGAGTTTCTTTCTCTCGTAACAGCTTCAAGTTGTTGCCTGCAAACAGAAACATACATTATGTACCAATATGTAGAAACTTAGAAAGATTCTATTCCATTACATGTCAACTCACTACCTAGGTTTGTATCTCAGTCTGACAGAAACTAGTGTGAATGAAATTTG
Source organism: Tegillarca granosa (assembly GCA_029721355.1). Taxonomy (NCBI): domain Eukaryota; kingdom Metazoa; phylum Mollusca; class Bivalvia; order Arcoida; family Arcidae; genus Tegillarca; species Tegillarca granosa. Next base: position 31,635,231 of record CM056601.1, on the reverse strand, counting down.
AAGGTTTTCTTTGGAAATTCTTGTTTCAGAAAGCATCCCTGAAATAATTGTCTTTATGTGAAAGAAATAATCTGAAGTGAAAACACCATTATTTTGCTTATCTCAACTCCATCCATGTTTAACCATATGGTGTTGTGAAACTCAAAAGAAAGCAATGTTAATGAAAAAGCATGTACTCAGCAATGCTCTCAAGAACACAAAACAATCATTTACATGTATATAAATTTGAAAAAAGCAAACAAGATGGAAAAAGATAAACACATTGAAGGACCAATCATAATAAAAATCCAACTTTTATCTTGATTATCAAAATCCAACATCTGTCTCCACATGGTTAGCAAAGGGCAACAGAATATTTCAAGCTTATATTTGTGTGTACTTCATAAACTTTTCACTATAAGACATATCTGATATAGTTGTAAGTGGATGTACATCGCCTACTCATACTATCAATGTCTAATTACACTTGGTAGTTGTGGGATGAAAATGAGTTAATGCAATTCAACAGATAGATGGTGACATCTTGATATAATTATGACATAATCTGGACTGGAATGTAATTGCCGCAGATCACTCATTCTTTCAACTAAAAAAGTTTAATTTTCTCACTCACCTTATAGCCTCTAGTTCTCTTTCATATAAATTTTTCAGGTTCATGACCTCTTCCTCTAAAATTTTGGCAGATTTTATAAAAGCACCAGAATCTTGGAAATTGCTGTCACTCATTTGTCGAACTTTAGTGACATAAGCAGAAAATCTATCATTAAGCCTTTGTAATTCTTCCTTTTCCTGTACACGTGACATGCTAGTAATGTTTCCCATATTACCAACACTTCCCATACTAGTAACTGTTCCCATACTTTGCATATTTCCCATATTCCCACTGACATTTCCCATGTTCCCATAATTATATATTTCTCTGGTTCTGTAACTCATTTTGTTATTATTAGTCGTTTTATCTCTATTTAACCGTTTTATTGAATTACCACTATATGTATGTGGTCGACTTGAGTAACCTGAATCTATTCTAAAATATGGGTTTTCTACAAATGGTGTGATGACAGGTTTATTCAATACAGCAGTAACATTAGTTTCTCTCCCAATATATTTATTACTAGGTTGCGGTACTGTCCGTACTACATACACAGTCTTTTCGTGAGGTCGTTTTCCCTGACTGTAACGAATTTTGTCTTTCAAATAATTTTTTGAGGTAACGTTATTTGTTTGAATAATAGGTTCTCTCTGGACGTCAATAAATTTCGTTGATTGTTCTTTTTCGTTTCTTAAATGTCCGTTTTCAATATTATCAACGTCTAAAAGGTGTTCTAAAAACTGTGTATCATTTTGTTCACTCTGTTCCTTAACTGATTCTTCGTGTTCCACCTGTTCTAAATCTGGAATGTGCAATTTGATTTCCTCGATCTGCGAATCAGTGTCCTCAGATCTTTCCGAGGGCAGTGGATGAATCGCAGGGTCGTTATCTCCAAGTCTACTACCTAGTTCAGATGTGTCACTAAATCTGTAAAATAAAAACATAAGATCATAATTATTGATTTCAAATTGAGAGTAGGTGTAAAATATATAAGTAGCATTATCAAGTACCTATAAAATGTACAGCATATAATTTATACTGCTATCAGGTATACAATGTGATATTTATTTTTTCATGACATAAAACATTTAATGCTACAACTATTTGTTTAATTTTAGCTTTGATAGAGTCAAAACTTTTAAGTTTCCTCAAGATTTCTCTTGACTTACTAAATTATGCTCATTGAAGGTTTCATAGTAACTGACTAAATGAACACCTCTCTAAATATCTTTGTAAAATTAACTTTGTAATATACCCTTTAATGTCTTTACCACCTCACTTATCATCAAAATAAAACCATGTTATAATTCCTTTTGATAACTAACCACCATTGTTAATCGGCACTGTAAAATCTAATAATGCCACTGGATAACTTTGCAACCTGGATTATGCTCAAAGTAAAACTTTTACTGATGTCCTTAGACATTGCATTTATTAATGAATTAAGCACAATATAGCCACAATTAAATTCCCAAAATACATAAATTTAAAGTTTTTTTTATAAGTCTTTCTGGATTTATTGACAAACCTCTTCAGACAACAACTGGCCAAATGATGGCAATTAATCATGGTTTCACAGTATTTTATTAAGCAAAAAGAAATATACAGTAAATATACATATAAACATACAATACTGAGGTAAGAGTCAACTACGTAGAGCAATCATCTGTCTACAGTGACCATACTGAGTTAATTCCTAACATTTGTTATTTATAAATATGTTTGTTAGAGCACAAAATGTATAACCAATACTTTTTTGTAATTTAGACAAAATCCTTAGATGGATGGATAGATTAATAGTGTTTTACACCCCAGTCAAGATTCTTTCATTATATCAAGGCAGTCAGTTCTGGGATGGTGGAGAAAACCAGAGTGTCCCAAAACAACAAACTTTCGGCAATTAAACGGACTGACTTTCACTCAGAGAGAGAGATAGAGGGATAGAGAGAGAGAGACAGAGAGAGAGAGAGAGAGAGAGAGAGAGAGAGACAGAGAGAGAGAGAGAGAGAGAGGGAATGTGTGTGTGGGGAGAGAGAGAGAGAGAATGGGAGAGAGATCTTCTCAAGTAGGATTTTAACCTAGATACAGTGAGCTACAGTATGATCCAAAAGCACTTTAGAAAACTCAACTACCCTAGCCTCTCTAAATCAAAATGGAATCTCAACTCATTTTTATAACATACATGATCAATAAGATCTAGAAAGTTCAATAAAATAATAAACTGTAAATTTTTACAATTTGAAGAAAAATAATACAAATATCCATTTAGTAATTAAATCGTATATCACTTTTGAGCATATTATATATAAAATTCTTAAACTGATACATATAATAATATCAAGCTTACTGTCTTTGGTGACTATGCTTGTAAAAACAAGATATCCTTGAATTAGAAAATGACATATTTCACTTTTTATCCAGGAAAATTTTACAAAATATAAGACTAATACCATACTAGTATATAATGTAAAAGTTACTTATACCCCCTGTAGATTTAAAGCCTGGTCATAAAGCAAATATAGTATACAAATATATGGAATATACCCAAAATCTAAATAAAAACATAACAGTAATATTATTGTTGTAGTTAAAGGATATAATTATATATCCCTTACTCAAACTTACGGGAAAACGTCTTCCTATTTCAATACAAATTAATTCACTTCTCACACAAAATTAAATAAATCCAAATAAATTATGTAATATTTAAACAAGTATATATACTTATATATGCATACACATAAACATATATACTAGGTTTTTATCTATATACAAATATTTAACTTCAACTTAAAATGTCTATACCTCCTGAGTAGTTTTTTCTGTTTCTTTCAATCTTATAGGAAAGCTAAATCAGTAACTAAGAAAAATAAATAAACGAGTTTATTTATAATATAATATTTGGGATTTATTAAATCAATTTATTGTTTTAAATTTCATTTTTATTTGTGAATAAAGTTTCTCTTGGCAATTTTTTTATATCAAGATAAAATCTGCATCGCTAATGTGACTGGGCTACAGTAAATACATAGACCTCCTTGTTGTGAAACTATAAACAAGGGGAGATAACTCTAGTTGCTATGTACAAATTTTTGTCTAGTGCCAAAGGTCATTGAAAATCGATATTTCAGATCAAATTGAAATGTATCAAATAATAAACCTTGTACTGTTGTGCCTTAAAGCTATTAAATTTAAACCTTCTTCACATAGGGGAGAAAATTTAAAGGCTATAATGGAACAGTACAGTGTATAGTTTATTTCTTTAAAGTCAATTTAAACTAATAAATAGTTTAATATGGCATAATGAGGTGTCAATATTTAAACAAAATTAAAAAAAAAAACAAACACAGAGTTCACTAGGTACTGGACAAATGTTTCTCTAACTTAAGAAATGTGAGAACATGTTTGCATATATACACAAAATGATTGTTTTATTATTGGCTAATGTTTATGTCAACTTTTAGGTTCTGATACACTAGCCTACAGTGTTAGATTATTACATAACAGATCAATCAATCAGTCATACAATACTGGCATCAAATCAACTAGAACAAGGCTAGCAACTTCCAATGGAATCAGCTCAGGTTTTAAACCCATTGTACGTGTTTTGTGGTATGCTACCCCAGGAGACTACAGGAAAGGATAGTCAACTTAGTCCTTCTCATACCTATAGGTTTAACTGGCCAGTGCTTATTCTTATTTCAGCAACCTTGAAGCAAATGGAGAATTGTTACATCAATCATTGGACTGTTGATGTGGCCAGGTGGTCTACAATACCAGTTATAAGCACTTTTTATTGCCAATGTGTGATTATCTCTCTTAGGTGTATCATAGTGTAAGAAATTTTGTCAATTCATTTGTTTTAGGTGAGTGCATTTCTTCGGACACTCTAGTTCCCTCCCCTATTCAAGAACTGATCACCTCAATTTTAATAAATATAAATTAAACAACCTTGACTACAGCATAAAGCATTTCCACTCCACACTTATTTTATACCGAGTTCCAGTAAATAAACTACCACAACAATTACTAAGTAACCCCCCTTTTATCAAAAACATATCAAATATACTTTCTATTTTAAAAGTAATTAAAATTGTTAGGTTCAACTTTAAAAGAAACATGTGTAAATAAATCAGGGTAAAACACACATGTTCATATGTAACAAGTAAAATATAATTTATAATCCTTAGGATATAAAGGGGCTCCGTTGCTATCAACAAATAAGATCATCGCACATGTCCAAATACAAAAGGTATTCAGTTTATATATGTTAACGCTCGATTGGACAAAAATTGGGAGAAACGGACAGGAAATTAAATTTACCTTTTAATACCTTAAATCTGTCAGATATCAATGTTACTGACAATTTAAATTCCCAAGTAATATTGACTTTAATATATTTATAAAGAAAATATAACAATAATTGAAACTATTTGACAATTAAAACCAAGACTACATTTTAATTTTCTGAAATTTAAAAGTTTAAATATCCAATATCCTAATCAATTATAGGCTGACGTGATAATAGCTTGTGAATTATTCCTGTAAAGTAAGACCCATTAAATGTCGAAAATTAAAAAAGGCATTTCTCAATATGGGCTCCGCAAATCATTATTATTTCATAAAGATATTGACTTTTTGTGTTTGAGTAAAAACTTTAAGGAACAATTAAAGTCTTTAAACATGCCATGGTTACAACTCCCTCTATGCAAATACAACTGTACTTGTAATACATTACAAGGTTGACTACAGTCAAGCCTTCTAAACCAGAGAGTCTGTCTGACTATGGTTGCTTAGTTACATGCTTTCAACATGTGGTACATTGAGACTTGACACTCAGTTATGTCAGACCCGAGACAAAAATATAGGTAATGATTATTCTTTTCTCAACCACTTGGCATTTAGTGATCAGTCATGAGTCTTTTTGATGAAAATTTGAAAACTGATGGCACATTTATATGTTTGGAATGACATGCATATTGTCATAAGAATTTTGTATAGGTATAAAATTACTGAAAGTTCTGAAACTCTGTATACAGGTAGCAGATGGTTTTAACTCACTAAAAATGAAATATTCTTCACTGGAAGAAAAAAAAATCTTTAAATCAATCTTAACTAAACTTTTCTAGTATTGCACGGCCAAATTTTCTTATTGTATATTTGAGAACTTGTCAAATCAGTCGATATCATCAAGAACCAATGCTTGAATATACATGTATTCACATTGTTTATTTTATAAGTTGTCAAGTGATAGATGGCACAAATTCCAGTAAACTAAACAAAGTTTAAATTTTACTGCCACCAATAGTTTCTTCCATGCATCTTTTTGTTCTCGACAAATTGCACCATTTTATTCTTGTTTATTAATGCAAAATTTTAAATGGAAATAAAATAATTTTCTATATAGACTAAAGATATTTTGTTGAATTTCGAACATAACCCAACTAAATCAGCCTTCCCACCAACCCTATTAGCACCATTACCACTTACCATCCAAATTTCTTAATGATTGAAGAAAACTGCTGAACAACAACCCCCTCTCCCACCTTACCCACAAATTAGTAGCATATACATTTTTTCTTGATTAAATCTAAACAAGTCTCTCCCAATCCCTTACCCCCACCCCAAAGTTTATAAAAATGACAGGGAAGCAACTTCTTTATATTATTTATTTAACCCCTATAGCGTAATGGCAATGCAAAAATTATTGAAATTCTCCTATTATATACTTCTCTTCCTAGGTTACCTTATACATATATTGATTTTTATAAAAGATCTGATCTGATCTCATTGTAAATTTCAATTTTATTATAAGCTGTATCATTAAATCCTCTTCAAACTTCAATCATATTTAAATTACTACTCTCATTTAACATTTATCACTATCATAAACAAATAGATATGCGACCCATCTGATTGTATCGATATGTCAGGGGTCTTCTCACCTATCTCTTAGTCCTTCAAAGGACCTCAAATGCTGATTGGTCAAAAGTATCAGCTTACAAATCATGGTACCTTTATTGTCCAATCACTAACCAAATCCAACCCGAGTACAAATAAAGTTAGTCAGTTTGTTAACACTGAGTCTCTAGCCTACCATAATATTAGGCACCAGTGTTTAAGGTCTGGTTAAGCAGTAAAGTGCCCAGCCTACTATAACATGGTGCATCAATGTTAAAAGGTCCAGGATGAACAGTAAAGTGCCCAGCCTACCACAACATGGAGCATCAGTGTTTAAGGCCCAGATGAGCAGTAAGGTGTGATGCCTACCATGACACAGACCATGAGAGTTTAAGGTCCAGATGAGCAGTAAAATGCCCAACCAACTATGCCAAAGGGCAATAGTTTTTAAGATCTACATATGTAGTATAGTGCCCAGCCCACCATGACACTGGGCATCAGTGATTAAAGCCTATCAAATGAGGTTTTAGGATCTGTAAGTTGACCAAAAAAAAAAAAAAAAAAAAAACAAGCATTTCACAAAAGAGTTCCCAAAGCTATGAATTAGTAAACTTTTAAATTACCTTACAAATTTCCGCTGTTTTGATTCCATGTTTGCTGGCATAATGTCTCACAAACTATGTACAATATAATTCGGGCTTACAATTCTCTTGTCATATTAACATCATTCCATCTTGAATCAATTTATTTTGAATTAAATCAGAAAACAAGGCAAATTTCTAATTAAAAGTTAAAAAAAATATCCTATCCATGAATTTCCTAAGATCAACCAATAAATGCTGTGTATATTTTATGCATTAAACATGTATATATTTCCAGACAATCTGCATACATTTGCATGAATTGAAATCCATCAAAACCATTAGTTACTGGGAGACAAATGTCAAAAACAGGAAATTCTTTTCATATTCAATCACAGACAAATTTTCTAAATCTATCATGGCACAATAAAAAGTCGAGAGCATTAAATATTAACAATAGCCTGATTAGTATCTGGTAATGAATATATTTCCCATTTTGGCTATACAAAGAGTTAAGAAATTATGTCCTTTCATTCTTATAATATAGATTCATACAAAGTCATAATTCGAGTTATAATTTTCTCACAATTATAAACACATTTCATTAATATAGATCCTGACTACAGAGTCATATTGCAAGCTTAAAATTTCCTCACAATAGAATCTACATTGGCTTACAAAAATTATAGTATTTGTGTAATTCCCTAATGGTGATTAACGTCCGCTTATGGTCAATAACTGACCACAATCTTACATCATGTTACTAATTTTGACTGTCACTATAGGGTAGATTTCAAAACACTACTTTGTCCATGAAAGAATTAAATACACATTACATATACAATACACACATAGTTGCCAAGTAAGAAAAAATCACTCACTTTAATCCTCAAATTTACTTTTTTTCAATAAAGAAATTCAACAAACATTAGTCAAGTTGAATAATTGTGTGTAAAAACAAGTTAATAATGAAAAATTTGAAAAAAATTGCTACCATCCTAACTGAATTGTATATTGTTTACTTTCTCCAAATACAATTTTTTCCTATATAAAAGGAATTCAACACACGTTATAATACAAACTTTTATATTGAATCCTGTTGCCAAGTTAGAAAAAAAATCAAGTCACTTTCATCCGAAATTTCCATTTTGAATTCAAATAATTGGATTGTATAATGTTTACTTTGTAGTGTAATTTTCATTTAAATATATCCCATGAACTTGCCGTTGTTACGATAACAATTAAATACCACTGTGAGAATAATCGTCACCCCGCTGGAATTTTATTGGATTTCATTATTGACAGTTTACTTATCAATTCAAACACACATAATAAAATAAACAGTTTGATTAATAATTGTTCAGTTTAATTTCAATTTCTATTTTTTTTTGTTTCATTGATTGATTTTTTTTTCAAGAATTTCTCTCAATGCAAAAAAGCCAAGCACAATAAAATAAACAGTCTCATTAATAATTGTTTGGATCGATATTCATAATTTCCATAATTTTTTCCAATGGTTGAATTTATTTTAATTACCCACAATGCATCAAAGACACATGGTACCAAGGGTAATTTTAGTTTTTTTTTCCAACAATGCATAAAAGACGATTAGTACCAACTGAACTTCCTACATGGAACAATAAGCTCCTATCAAATGGTGAAATGTTCAATAAAAACGAATCACAAATGATAATTGAATATTACTGATTGCTATCTTCAACCTGTCATTTTCCAATCAGATAAATACATCAAATTAACATTTTTATTTTAAAAATCACTAGAAATAACACAGACCGGTGAAAAAATCTAGATGATGGATTTTTCAAATATACCACTTTAATCCAGACTCCTCTCTGCTCGACTGTTTTAACTTTATCATTAAAATTTGAATCCAAACAAATAAAAAGATAAGATGTTTTTCCACTAATTGCAACTTCTAAAAGATAAACTTCTCAAAATTCGGAAATTAATATATATATTTCTCATGGCAACTTCAATGCATTAACTTTTCAAAATTCGGAAACTAATATATATGGTTCTCATGGGAACTCCAACATCTACCATTTAAATCATTATCAATATTTATCTGAACACTTCAATATGAAAAAACAGTGAAAACTGTCACAAGTTTAGTTTCAATAACATCCAATATCTAACCTGTATCAATTAATTTAAAATTTTCCACACATCAAGAAACAAAATTTATTACTGTAACTGGTATTGCAAGTTCTCATTCTCTTTGAACATCTAATTTCCTCATAAAATAAAAACTTTTTTCCATTATCTATTCCTCTTTTGAAGCCAGAAAAATTTTAATGTAACAAAAATGTAAGAAAAGTTATAACCACTAAAATCGGATAATTTCTTTTTAAAATCATTTTGCAAAAAATTAAGTTCATCAATATTCACATTTCGTACTCCTACTTAGTAACGTATTAGATAATTCCATTATGTACAGACTATTTAAAGTTTAAGAAACTTTTTGTCAATAAAATCTTAATTTAAACTCTTTTTACCCTTAACCATTGAACCACAGAAAGATTTTTTAACAATCTTATAATAAATGTTAAATATCTATATTACAAATGAAGGAAAAGTCTGGTATTGAAAAATGATTACTTTTAAAAGTCACATGATCGTAACATCAATTATAATACAATAAAATTTTTAGACAATTAAGCTCCACCCCTCTGCATGCCAAAAGTATTTACCTAGTCGATCTTCAAAGGAGAAACATAACAGTTACTGGTACTTATCATTATCAAGTACTGTAACTACTAACTTCATAAAACACAACACCAAGGGGGTACTACTGACGGGGAGGTTTCTTAGTACAAAATTCAAATTATAGGTGCAGAGTAGGTGTGGGGGTCTAAAATCAATCTAAGCTTCTATTTTTGCACAATCTTTTAAATATACTGCATATTAATTAAATATTTAAAAAATAAATAAATTAAGAATTGACATCCACATAATAATGGTGTATTCAGATATGGCAGGAAAACCAGTCTGAAAGAGACACATATGTACTAGTATTTATATAACATAACACTTGGTAACATTACATCAACACCCAGTAAAAAAAATCTCATTCTCACATAGGTTAATTAAAATGGTATTTTACATCAGTTTTTTTTTCAATTATATCAAAGTGGTCAGTTTAGGGGGATGGCGAATTTCTTGAAGAAAACCAACAATCTTTAGTAAGTGACTTGATAAACTTTTTCACAAGGATCTGCCCAAGTAAGATAAGAATGTAGGTGGTGAGAGATACTGAGATACTGTCAACACTCTGGACCACTAAGTCAATAAGGTTCTGCTAGGATCAGAAAATACATCTTCCTTTCATAAAAACCACACCAGTCTATTTAAATCAAATGTTTTATGATAAAACATTGTCAATTTCTCTTAATTCTTTTCTTTTGTTACTAAGACTTATTGACCAATGAGGCCCTGTTAAAAACAGAAAATACATCCTCCTGTCATAAAAAGCCCATATGTCTATCTAAACTATATTATTAAAAAATAGTTAATTTCTCTAAATCTTTATCTGTTATAAACAATGAACAAAGGTTTCTTAAGTATAAAGTCCATCTGTCTAATAAGATCTATTTTTTGTTATCTCCTTGGGCAGTCTTTATATACAGGTTGTCTTTATACGTAGGTTTTACTGTGTGTAATAAAAGCTACCATGTAAATTTTTAAACTTTTAATTAATAAAACTGGGATCATAACTCTAAATCCTTATCTTCTATAAACAGAGACAAAAGCTTCTGATAAAACACAAGTAAACAAGTGTGATTGCCCAGTGATCATGGGTGATTTATACATGCTCATCTCACCTGATAAAGCACAAATAACGAGCCTGCTCAGGTGTGATTTATACCTGCTCATCTCACCTGTACCAGATATATAAACACCTGAACACTCAATAAAATGTATTGCCACATATAAAGATAAACAACATATTTGGTTCTTTCAAATTTTCCTTATGAAAATGAAATCTAACCTGAGAAAACCAAAAATCTGTTTTAACTGAAGTAATTTTAGGACATACCAATAAAACTGTTTGTTGATCATCCTGTGTAAACCAAATACCTGTTCAATCTGAACCAAATTTTCAGCTGTTCAAATAGTGCTCCTTTCCTTGTAGATTGGTTCCAATGGATAAGCCCCTAGCTCTAGAAAGCCATTTAAAAAAACAATGATTTTTGGAAATCAACAATTTTTAAATTTTTAACTAAATTTTGCTGTTATAAAATAGTTTGGCAATAAAAGGACAGGAAACTATAATACTGTTTCATACAACATGTTATCGGGGAGTGTTTTGCTTGTTTGTGGCATAATGACTTAGTGAGCTAGAACCCGAACAAAAAGTCACCCTGAGTGCATGCTAGTACAAGGCAGCTCATTAGGGATTAATAACTGCTTTCAGTAGAGTAGCTGAAAATTTGCCGATGTGACACAAACAACATTACAACCTACCAATTAACTATAGTCAAGACATTAGAACTTTTTCCAATATACCTAGAAAACAACTTGAACCTATCATAAGGAACTAGACACCAACAATGTGTCTTCACTTTTATTGGAGTACATGCAGATGTGACTTTAAACAATGTTACAACCAATCAATTAACTACAGCCCAGACAAACATTAAAACTTTATACCTACATAAAAAACTAAATCTGTCACACAAAACAAGCCCTGAACAATGATTCTTTACTTCTACTGGACATAAAGCACTGTATATTTAAACACTCATTTGATAATTTAGCCAACAGTCAAATAACTGTGCCACACTTCAGATAGTAGACATATAGGTTTAATCCAATGTATACAATACATATGTTTATTTCTGTCTTATATTGAACGATCTTGAAATATGTTTTGAATATAGATGATAAATAAATTGAAAGGAAATCAATATCAAAAATATAACATGTCTCGACAGATCATTTAATGATAACCTCATATTTTAAAAAGAAATTTTCTAAAAATATAATTTGAGAAAAATTATCTAATTTTGCTTAATTATGATTCAATATTGAAATATAAGGTTATGTTGGAATGTTAGAAAAGGCAAATAAATCAATATTTACATCATATTTAAACATGATTTCCAGCTGTTACACTGACAGTGATTGATAAATTCATATCTGTAACCATGGCACAAATATTAAACAAGTCATCATACAGTACTGATAGAGTTATTTCCCTTTATCAACTAAACTCATTTGACAAGTTTTAAATGTGATTATCATATTATAAACAGTCACTGTAGGTTGCATGATTCCTATTTCAAAATGATCACAAATGACTCCTTATTAAGGTGCCACATACATTCTTGCAGACTCACAATAATTATTGCACAATATTGGGAGTTCAGAAAAGGATTCAGCGCTTACTCAATAACATATACTACTATAGTATTATTGATACTTGGACCCCTCACATTCTATGAATTCTTAAATGATCTTACCTTTAAGACAGGATGGTATCTAACTGATGTAACATGGTAGGAAAATTATATAAAACAGTTACATTTATAAAAATCAATTAGATAAAATTACATGAAATAAAAACCTAACATAAGCAGAGAACATTACGTATGTCACACAGGGCATATGTTAATGAGTTCATAAATTCATGCTACTGAATTCTTACTGGAATACAAAATAAATGTTGTATGTTTCAACTTTAATTAAAGAAATATGTACAGTTAAGAGAACTGCAGATATATGACTTGCTATATCTCGCCCTTTCAATTTGAAACAAATAGTTTAGAACTTCAGAATATGGAAATCAATAATTGATAAAATATGTCCACTTCTTGAAAATAGTTAAAGCCACCAAAAAAAAAAAAAAAAAAAAAAAAAAAAAAACCAATGACAGGAACACAAATGAAATAAAAAAGTACTGGTATAAGTGAGGTGTCTCAGTTAGGTGAGCTTTATCATGAATACCATATTTACATATCACGGTACTTAACATTTAGACAGCTAGGTCTGGGATGTCCAAAGAAAACAGAGAACCCAGAAAAAAACACACACCTTCAGCAACCAAGTTGACAAACTTTCTCACACTGACTATTTTCTGCCCAATTTGAATTCGAACCTAGATGGTGAGAGATGGTCAGAGGCCCCCGGATCTGTAAGTACACATTTTCAACCACTCAGCTACCTCACCCCCTTCCAAATATTGAGGCATTGAATTAAAACTTCAGACACTTCAGGACATAAAATGAAAACCATGTTCATTTATGTTGTTAAATACTCTTGTAGAGCTTATCCATTCCTTTTTTAAAACCATGTAGTGACATTTAAAAATAAGTGTCATTTTATCAAGCATTGAACCAAAGAAAGCTTTGTGCATGTCAGTCATTTAAATGTATACTACATGAAATAATTATGAACAAAATTTGAAAAAAGCTTATCTTATATATTATTACTCATAGTATATCTTACTGGTGGAAATATGGTTGTGATACAAGGGAGGTAACTGTAATAATCTTAATAGGACATATCTGGGTAAATAATCTACATATTTTAGGACATGGATATATTTTTGGATAAATTTACTTTGTATCTAAACAATCAAAAATTCCAAATCACCGTAGTAAAGTGTCTGTGTCTTAAAGAAAATGTGTATTACTCAACAATTTATATCTAATGTGTAATAACTACTAATATGTGACATAAAATTATACCAATAAACAGATGGCTTTAAGTGTAAATGTATGAAAACTGAAGTGAACTTTACTAAGTTTATCCTTTTCAATTGGATGAGTAATACTTTTATAAATTTTATATCTGCATCATATAAAAAATCATTTAGAAATATTATTCAGGTAGACAATTAATTTCAGGATTTATCCAATACAGTGTGATGTATTTAAATGTCATTTTTTTTCTCTTCTAATCACTGTCAAGAGAAATAAGGAGATAAAAAGTGAAAAATCTGCCCCAACACTGTGCACACACAAAAAGCATTAAGACAGACTGCAAGCAAAAAGTGTTGCTGTAACTGTATCTCTGTCTATTTTCATTCCAGATGACAAAACTTCACACATCATTCAAAACCAGCAGTAAAGTCAACTAAAGCCAAACCTAAATGACATGAAAAAAATATATGGTTTTCAGAAAACAAGCAAAATAGTCCATTAATTAAATAGCCTTACACATCAAATATCTCTTTAAGCTTTGCACACAGCCATAACCATCATTTATTAAAGAGAAATTTTTTTTTTCAAAAAGCTTAAAAATGCACCTTTCAACAATGAAAAAGTCAAATGCAGTAATACCTGTACATAAAGACCACCTGATAATGGGACTGATTTATAAACGTGGCCATTAACTGAGGTTCTTTTTGGCAGAAATATGAAGGAATCAGACCTAAAATCAGTGGTCTTAATGGACAGGTGGTCTTGTTTATGATAGTTGTCACTATGGCAGGTTTAATTGTATAGCATTAGCCAAACAAAGAAATCTCAACTACACAACAAAGAAAATGATACAAAATTTTTAGACAAAAATCATTAGACAGAAATATATGAATAAAAACCTGTATAAGCAGAGAACATTACATACGTCACTGACGGCATAGGATGATGTGTTCATAGATCCATTCCTAGATTATACTGATTCTATAAACAAAATTATGTGAAAAAAACTTTAACTTTAAAATAAGAAGAAGAATGAGAAGTACAGTATAGCTTGTTGCACATCTAGTCCATAAAATTCCATCATTTGACAATGTTGCCAATAATCTTGCATTTCGCTCACAAAAGGGCATGACGTGAGCTCTTTTATATATAATAAATGCAAGCTGTATATCCATAATGCAATAAAATTAATATATACAACAACATACAACAACAAAGTTTAAATCTAAAAAGTACAGATTATAACATGGACAGGATTGTTAAACATTGCATCATGATGTTTTCGGCTATTTTATGGCAATTGTTCAACTAGATTAACATGGTGAATCATAACAATATACCGACTTAAAGGGACAAATAAACAATTGCCATAGGACTTTATGAAGAATGGTTTCTAGCTTCAGGTCAGGACAACAAATTAAGTCTTTTGCCAAAGATTGGATGAATTGAATTTGTTAGTTCTTGGATGGTGGGGTAAACAGGTTTGTCCAAGGAAACCCTCAACCTTCCGAAAAGAAAACTAACACACTTTTTTACACTAGAATCTAGCCTAGCTAGTGGTCTTTGAACCTAGCCAGTGAAAGCTACTGTGATTTGTAAGCATGCTCTTGCAACATTTAGCCACTGAGCCCCCCCCCCCCCCCCCCCTCTTGTAACAATGAAATTCAGCTGCAATGAGAGAGCCTAATTCTATGACCATTGCTATTTAGAGTGATTATGTTTTTCTTTTATACTTTCAAATTGGATTCCTCCAAGACATAAATGGGGGCCTCAGTAGCCAAGTGGTCTAAAGCATGCACTTACAGATCACAGTGCCTCTCACCATCTGGGTTCGAATCCCACTCAGGACAGTTTGAGAAATTTTGTCAGTTCACTTGTCAAAGGTCGATGGTTTTCTATGGGCACTCCAGTTTCCTCCACCATCCCAGAACTGACTGCCTCGAAATAAGTGAAAGAATCTTGAGTTTGGCATAAAACACCATTACTCCACTCCACTCCACTCCAAGACATAAACTCAAGGTCAGAGTTAAATTCCTATGCACCTAAGTTTAGCAAAGTTTAAAATAGTTTTCCACATGAGGAAACCAGCTGGTTTAGACATTAATTTATCCCATGTATTTATGTAAATAAGGTATATCAATTCATCAAACAAACATTGATATACTCATATAGCAACCCCTACTCAAAGTTATCTTAGACTCATTAAATATACCTGACACTTACATTTAATAAGTACTAATCTCAATATATATACACAGGACACCTGTCATTCATATTTTAAAAAAAATGGTTTGTCTCTCACAGCAGTGGTATTTTTTCTTATCAGTTTTTTCCCCCAGGACATAACAGTCTTGCCTTGATGTCACTGAGAATGGCCATGATATTCAGTGAAGAGGGTAGGGGGTATATTGTTGAATGAAATTTTCACTAGCCTTTAATTTTTTTCCATTTTACAAAAAATTTACCTGACATTCTATTTTAGCTTTGACTTTTCAAAGTTTGTAATAAGTCAATTATTTGAATTTTACACAAGAGAAACTTCAACCCTTTTTTCCATTCAAAAAAAATTAATACAACATAAAGGTACAAAAAGTCTATGTTTTGGACTTGTTTAAAAAATTTAATAAGTTTTGTTTTATAAAAGAACATATGTATGTACATGTATATATAAAAGCATATGAAGACCAATATAACATGACAACATCTAAGCAAAAGCCAAACTTATATATATATATATATAGCATGCTTGCCTCTGTACACAAACTGTAATGTTTAATCCTGAAATCAATGGGCTGTTTATAACCAAATTTGGTTTGAAAGGTCCCTCTCTGGTGGTTTAAATAAAAACACTAGCTCTAAGGAAGTGTCTGGCACCAGTATCTGATTAACTGTCTAAATCTCATGACAGTCAAGCCCAATAAACAGAGAGAAGGTCCAGTTACTAGCTATAGGATGTTCAGTGTAAAAAGGTTTATAGAACAATAACAAGAATTCCATGGATTTAAATGTCTCACCTGTGAGTAGAAATACATGACTTTAACATAAACTTTCACATTTTGACACGCTGCTGCCTACAACACCAGAAAATAACACCCAAGTCTCGCCTTATGGCAATGCCAGGCTCAATAAAAATAATTTATATATATATATGTGCTTTTCCTCAGTACCAAGCTATTTTTTTTCAACAAGAGCTACCAAAAATGACAACAAAGTTTGCCTGCAAATCTAGCAATAAAAGTTGTCAAAGGCAATTTAGCTAATCATAGATAGCATTTAGAAAAAAAATATACAGGTGAGCTAAACTCAGCCTTATGTAAATTACTGCATATAATTATGTCTATTCAAACACTTTTAAACTTTTTGTTAGTATACAAGGTATCATTACAACATTCAATATTTATTTAAAAAATTATTATTCTGCATTAGCTTTAAAAGCTGTAATATAATGGCACATGTACTGGTATATAAAACATATATATTTTTCTTTGTAACAAGATAAAATTATGATAGAGTAAAATAGACACTCACCCAATTATCCTGTCCATTTAAGTGTGTGTGAAAAGTCATTAAAATTCATAATATAAACATATGCATAACAAATTAACAAATTTTAACTCTCAATTTTAAACACTGTCTAAAAATTATTTCTTCACTACGGCCATGACTAAATATTCTGAAAAATCTGTGTCTAGTAACGACTTAGCTATCAATAAACAAACACATACGAAGGGGCAACATGTATGGTATCTATACCCTTAACAAGATATATCTGATTTGCTTTAAAATCATTAACAGAATATTCATTAACTTATTGTTATAAAATGAAAGATTAAATCTTAAAGCCTGTGCCATGTTGTGAAAAAAATTTTAAAACAAGATTTTTTTTAAAAAACATTGTGAACTTAAAATTGTAATTTACCTGGTATTGACACAAGAGTAGATTTACAAATTTTTATTTACAACTGCCAGAAAATTTTTTAAAATTTAACAATTTGAAATTTTTTGCCATATTAATAGATTGGAGTCAAATTCTTTAACCGCACAATCTAGTGATATAGGCATTACTGATAATACTGATTGCCTATTAACAACTTTATACCATATTTGGATATCGCTGGATAAATGCATATTGTTTTACGTCACATCAGCAACTTTTATTCACAGTATGAAACAATTTTATCAGTCTCTCAAGGATCATCAAGTGTGAAAAACAGAATGTTCAGGTTTATCTGATCTTCTTGTCTGGCTAAAGGTGACTTTATATTTAATGTGTGTGTGTGTGTGTGTGTGTGTGTGTGTGTGTGTGTGTGTGTGTGTGTGTGTGTTATTATAAATGTTAATAAATGAAGAAAATAATGAATGTGAAATAAAGTGGGTACTGTGCTGTATCAATACAGAGACCAGACAATAACCTTCAACCTTGGGTATATGAAGTGGTTACACTTTTTATACCAAGTACAAAAAGACGAGAGAACCAACAAAAGTTGGGCTACATCCTTATTTAGGCACCATGCTTCCCTTGAAATTGTTAACATAGATTCATTTAACATTGGTAAAATGTAATATATAGCAAAAATAAAAAAAACACTATTTATTATTAAAAATAAAATCAATAATGCAACCGACAACAGATTTCCCAAGAAATTTATTATATGAATTATATGACTACATTTAGAATCAAATTTTGGTGGCTTTTGTTTTAATAAGAAAGAGGTTCTTATGTAGAGGTTAAATAATGAATAAAATGACTTTAGTGGCATTTAATGTGGCCTATGTTGAATTGTGGCCTTTATACAGAGATGCCCTTTAACACATATTTAACTGTATTAATTAAGATTTTTATCATGTCTTTGATACCTTTTTAACATTTTTGTTGTATATATAGCAGTAAAAGATATATATACATATATGAGTATGAATGGGTCAGATTGATACTTATCAGAAACAGTATAACAATTAAATCAATCAATTTTAAATATTCTTAATTACTGCACCTCTTTGAGAAACTAAACAAGTCAGAACACCTAGATTATGAAGTTAGAGGTTGGTTGTATGGACTTTTATTTCCAAATAAAGATTTTCATATATGAAACATCACCAGCTAATGGTTAAGTGGCATAAATTCAAATCTATACAATGTATTTCTTTATTTTTATGCCTACCATAACAAAAATAACTAGAATGTATACTTGTTAGTAAGTATATGTCTGAATATCAGTGGGTGATGCTTTTAAGCATATTGTTTTAATATGTGTTTATTCAAGTACATGCATTAACATTTTAGATAACTAAGTGTGAGAATCTAGAATGAAGCAGACAAATTGTCCATAATTAGTTTAATTCAAGGAGATGCTTTTAGGGCGTATCTGTCACAGTAGAGTCCCAGGTTGTTGTTTTAACCGGAGTCCTTTCGAATTCCATAAAAAGGTGAGGAAGCACACTTCCGATTGTCAATCCCTACCTGTTGACAAAATTTTAACTTGATTGGATAAGAAATTAAGGAGATGCCTCTGAAAAAAATCTACTTGAGTAACAACAAAATGTCTACTGATACTCAGTCATAATGAGCTCTTGGCAAAACAACAGCCACTACTTTTTTCAAGTTTAGGTCAGGAACAAAGGAACAAAATCCCTATGGGCTTACCACCTAGACTTGAATCCCAGATAGGTAGATCTTGTGAGAAAGTTTGTAAACTGGTCACTGAGTCAATGGTTTGTCTGAGTAAACTAATTCTGATCAGAACGCTTAATTGAAATGTCAAACAAAATTTATCCACCCTTAGTAGCAAGCATTGTTCCAAATGTGCTAACAAAGTGTTAGATTGTAAAGTATGTATACATTTATTTATTTGGATAGTAGTGTATTAGATCTATTGTGGCGCAATAAAAGAGGTGCCAGTACTATATTTCCGATAATGTCAACAATACTGTAAGCAGGTGCTCAATTACAGCAATAACCAGTCCACATAATTTTTATGTTCCTTTTTTCTATTCAATTATAAATTCTTTCACATTGTTTAAACAATTATTTAATCTATTTCTTTGCAAATATTTACATATTTCTGGTTTTACAACACTGCATTCATGAATATATTATATGAGTATACATGTTTTGTCTCTGTGTGTAATAAAATAATGCATATCTGGTGATTGCAAAACTGTATCTGTTGGATTATTTTGATGTTTTATTTAACATGTGACAATACAATATAATTATATAAACCTAGTGAAATGACATCAAGAGTTTTGAAAAAAAAGATTCTGTGCTCAGACAGTATAACAATGTTTTTCATATATATCAGTATATCATAAATATAAACCACCTTTGTGTTATATAGCTTCTGGTTATAACAAGCTATATTAGTGAGGCTGGTTCCAAATTAATAAAGTAGATGTAGTTGATGACACTGTGTCACACATCATCAAATATCTATGCACTTTGAATTTTGCATGCTACAATAATCTTTTGATGTATATTATATGTGCATACATATAGAGTTATATGTGGTTTTCAGATTGGATCAATGTCAATATATTAAAAGCTTTTAACTACATCATACATGTTTTTGATGAAATTTCTTTGGAACTGGAGACTGACTCAAAGGCGAAAATAATGGCATTCGTGTTCATAATAAATTTGTATATGTTAAGGACTGTAAGGATGTCAATAATTTGAGAGGTTTACATAACTTTGTATTTCTGGGGACTATTGTGATAATCCATCTGGTACAATTTACTTATAATTGTCTATATTTGTTTATTACATGTATATATCATAAGGAAATTTAGAGAGGGATCACAAAAGGGTTAAGGGTTATAAAGTCTTGTATTTCTCTGGGGCCAGGATTAGCCTCAGTGGCTAAACTAATTGATACAAGACAAAAAGCTAAAAACAATCATAATTATATAATTCTATTTTCCATGCAAGGACATTTATGAATATCCACTAAGCCAGAAAGGTCAAATCAAAATTCGGAAAATTTTGTATTGTTCTCAACAGAATGGCAATCATACAGTTTCAAAGTTTCAAGTTTGTAGCTTTTCAAACCTTTTAAGAAAAGTTGCAGAATTTACAGATAGATATCAAAATATCAAAAGGAAAAAGCATTTGGGAAATTTGAAGAAAATGCATATATTATTTACTTATTTATATATATGTATATACATGTATTCCCTGTTTTTACTTTTAACAGCACAGAGATACAAATGTATTAATGTTGAATCCAGATCTTTATATTTTTATCTGAAATGTGTTAACTGTGCTAAGGTAAAAGAGAAAGTGTTTCTTGTTGTATGAGAAAAAAATCATGCTTGTAGGAATGAATTTTTTTTTTTTAACTTTTAGATAAGCTACATGTATGAGTATTAGAATGTATTACTAACAAAGCTTGTCCATTATTGGTGATAAAAATGTTAGGGTAACCCAAGAATACTTTACAAGGTAGAGCAACCGGAAACACATTCTGGAAAGTAAGGTATAACATGTTACTTTACATACAAGGTTATATTCAAAATAAACAACTTTTTCTGTACATTTTTTTATAATGTACAGTACAAACTCAAAATTATTCTATTACTTTCTGTAAATACAAAGTAGGACAGAAAACTATCCAAGAAATATTAAAGTCCATGTCTATACACTGTCAGACTATGAGCATATACATAACAGATTAAAAACAGAAATCTAACATAAGGTTTGACCAGGATATAAAAAACAGATTGTGAAAAACTATCTTGAAGCCTATGATTAAAAAGAAACTAGTTATTCCCAAAATCACTACAGTCCTTCTGGTTTGAATGGGGGAGAGAATGAATACACGCACAAAGTTATTGTAAACATCTTACAAATTATAAATCTACATAACAGTTTTACCAGCAACATTATATGAGGAAGAAAATGACAGAAAGAGTTAATCAGGTAATCTTACATTCTAAATTTATTGATTTAGAGACAATGATGACAATGGATCAGTTACCATAAACTTTACTCTTCTAAAAACTAGTATGTGTCGAACAGACTCTACAGTGTGGGGGAAAACACCTTCCTGTTGAAGTAACAGCAAAATAAATCATTGTCTTTTAAATGTTAATCACATTAATATCTACCTGATATAATCAAAGCTTGATTAATATGATCCTTAACAAGAGTATCAATTACTTACCAGACACACAAAACAATTAAATCTGGGTTGGGAAGTACCCTGTCTAAGTTGCTAGGTTTATGCCCATTCACATGTACAATTGTATCACCATAGCAGAATAATTTTATCCTCATGTGGGACCTATCTTTCCCTCTGTTTACATGTAACCAAGTTCAGCTAGGGGCGTGGCATCTTTCTTTCACGTCACCATTGGCGGGAAATACAAATTGTTTTCGCATCGAGTTAGAATAAAATCTAAAAGAGTAAAAAATAATAAATTTGAAGTTAGTCGAATAAATTATATTTTAAATACAATTTGGCAAAAGAACAAACAAAATTTTCATAAAACTGCATAAATCTGGACCAAAAATAACAACAAAAAAGTGAAATATACCTTTTGATAAAAAAAGTGTTGTTATTTTTGTATTTTTAACTGTTACTGTATTAGTATTCCTTACAACAGATGAAATTTTATTCATTGTGTGTTGATTTCATTCGTAAACAATCTGCGACAAAGTAAACATCCAGTCGACTTTTTATCAAACATGCAAATTTTGTAAACAAATCATTGTCTATAAAACGTTTGGATTACATCTGTTCTTTTCCAATCCCACGAATACATTTCAGAGACCTTGCATTTGACAACGTGATTTCATTGGACAAGGTGCGTGTGTCAAAGTTCATAGATATGCAAGGAGAAATTCAACGATTTTGTAGCTAATATGGCGTTTAAAATAAGGACTTAAAAATACTCGGATTATTTAATATTTGTGGACATTTTCCAGCCATAAATGAAGAAACTTATTTATTGGTATCGTTTAAGTCTTTCTTGATCAGATATTTATGTAATTTTTGTCGAATCACGGCAAATTTTCATGAAATGAATGGACGGATGACCTAGCTAAATCATTCAAATTAAAATCTAACACCTACTCACCTAGCGATTCTGAGCAACAGGTTGCCAAGAAAAACTGGTTTTATTTTATATATGTCAACTTTTTTATTGAATTACTGACTGACTTATCACGATGGTCTCCCACCTAATAGTACTGAGTACTATGTTTACTTTTTTGGATAATTGGCACAGTATCCCAAGGCGTGATTCATGCAAATTATATCTCGTGCTGCGTAATGAACCAACATACATGATGTATGAGCCAGCACAATTTATTATTAGTTTAACAGTTTATTTGAAAATTATTTGCTAGCCATTGTCATCAGTTAATCATGATTAAGCAGATTTTCTCAGTTTATCCCCTGGCAGAACAGAAATTAACAGAATCAGAATTCCATCAGTTGATTAATATTCTGATGTGTCAATTTTTTTCTTCAGATGATGGATTTAGATAAAAGTTTATTATGCCGTGTGCAAAACAAATTATCATGCCAGCAGGATTCTGAAAAAGAAGATACAGGCAATGCTGCTCTAAAAACTAATATGGATGTCGAGATGAATAGTTGTTCGCTGCATCAAGATGAAAGTGAAACATCACCAAGACAACAACATGAAAACAGCAGAGATGCCAATGGCAGTTTTATTTTGATACCAGATACACCTAGGTAACATTCTTAGTTAACTTTCAGGAAACAAAACCATCATATTAGAAAGCCTATAGCAATTATGGGTACATTCTTTGTATTATTCACAGTATATGACTGTAACTTTTGGTTGCATAGCAGGATGTTGCAGATTTTGGGAGATTTTTTTTTACCAAGTGATTGTTAACTCTCAGTGAGTTCAGAGATGAAGCATTTACAGCGATGAATGGTAGATTGTGTAGGGGACAGGGCTTGATAGGTCATTGGGTATCCCAGTCAGTAGAGCATCCCACTAGTATTTGCAAGGTACCTGGTTTGAGTCCCAGTTTGGCTGATGTATATTTTCCATTCCTGTTACAATTGTTTTGGTTGTGATTAATTTTGAGTTCAATTTGCTGATGTTTAGGTATGTTCTTTCATAACTCCTTTTACCACCTAGGTTCAGACCTCACTTTGGCTGATTCTAGTATGATTTAGATTTTCAGTTTGTTTGCTTAAAAGTCAGTGGAATTTGGTTTCCTTTAAGGTCATTAACTCATAGCATTTTGACTGTTATATAAAACACTATGACAACACTTTACTAACCCTTCCCCTCACATTTCTTTAAGTAACAAGAGCATAGCTTCAGTCTTACTTGAATTATTGTTTCCATAATGTCAAAAATATCACTATGCATAAATTTACTTGAATGTGTACTCTTTTTTTTTTACCTAAAAATGTGAAACATAGTTCTTATAGGGATACAGATGTTATTCATATTTAAAATTGTTTTTACAATGAACTTTGGGGTATTTTAATAAAACTATATATGCATGCAATGTTTCTAAATTTTTACTTATTTCAGTCCTGTATTCTCAAGATTTGTTGGGAAAAGCTCTCTTTGTCAAAGAAGCAAAAATGTAAATACTAACACAAAAGACCAAGGAGATGATGTGCAAAATGGATATCAAAAGAAATATGGTCTGCCTGTGTCCTCTACAAATCAAGATCATGAAACAACAGCCTCAGACAGAAGATGGTCAGTGTTTCCTCAGAAGATGCATAAAAGCAATATGCACAATCAAAGATTCTTTCAAGACCCAAGTTGCACAATGTCAAAGGGAAGTATTTATGATGCTTCAAATAAGATTAAGCCTGATGATACATTTACATTATGTTCTAAGCCTATCAAGTCATTCACTGATACAAGTTCATTAGTTCAGATTAATTTGGCCACAGCCAATCAAAATCAAATAATGGCACCAAGTACCCTAAATGTCAACGGGCCAATTACTGATGATGTTGCAAGGGAAATAGCTCTGGAGAAAATCAAGGCTGTAAGAAATAGAAGGGCTTCACAGAAAAGATATTTTCAAGATGTTATAAATTGTGAAGATGATATGAAATCTTGCAAACAGGCTAAAAAGAGGAATGAAAGTGATTCTTACTCTAAGTTCAGCAATGAGACCTTTGGAAGTGGTGTCGCTCATGTAGTGGAAGAATCAAACATTGACCTTAGAAGTAATGACGGAAATGACTATAGGCAGTCAGAAAGTCAGTCAAGTAGATTGTCAGAAAATATGTGTAATTCAAATTGTGAAGAAGGAAATGGAATTTCCAGGGAACAAGTTAAGTTAGCACCTCATTTAGATTCTAGACAAGACAAAACAGAAGCTGTTAGTAGACAATCAGCATTGGATAAACTGAAAAAGAAAAGAGAGAGGAAAAAGGTAAATTTGTTAGGAAACAGAACATCCACAGCATGTAAAGATTCCTCTAAAAAGGATTCTGCTGAGGCTATTCCAAGAAAATTTACACCACTTTGTTGGCCTTCAGAATCTGAATCAGAAAGTGATTCAGACTGCTCTGATTGTATACCATTACGAGAAATCTTAAGTTCCAACAAATCTGATAAGAAGAAGATAGAAGAGAAATCAAAATGTGGAACAATGGTGAAAAAACATTCTGTTAATAAAAAACAAGGTGATTCTTTTAGTAATCACCTGGCTCTTATTGAAGGTGGTGCATGTGGACAAGATAACAATGGTGGTGATTCTCAAAAAACATCAAATCGTGTAAAAGTTTTACGATCATCCTCTGTTATATCAATATCTAGCGATGATAGTATGGATCAACTGTATGATGATTGTATATCAAACTCTCAACTAGAACAGATTATGTCTGATGATTTCATTCCTCCACTGTCGCCAGGTGCTGTGAGCAATGCAACATATACTGTTAATAGATCTCCTTCCATTGATGACTATTTGAATTTTAGATCAGTGAGACACAATATTGATGACCTTGACTTGCCTTCTGTTGATCACTCAAGTAACTGTTGCTATGACAGCCATCTTACCTCTAGTGAACCAAGTAACCAGTTGTTGCTTCAAAGTTCTCAGGTTTCCAGCACTGGTGGGTTGGTTAATCCAACAAGAAATAGAGTTAGAACATCAGGTCCCAATATTCCCAAACGATCAAGAAGTTCCACTAATAGTGTGAAAGGTATGATTAACAGCTTGTTATCCTTGCTTTGTTTTTCTGTCTTTCAGGTGGTCAACTTCAACAACAACATTTTTATCCTTTTTAAAATGGATATGTCATAATAAACAACATTATTTTAGATACATTCTAATGTTTTATATTTCTAATATACTCCAGAGTATGCCATTTCCTGTAAGAATTCCGGAGTTTTTATTCATCAAATATACAGTTATTATATACATGTAGTAAAATATCTTGAACTTTAAAGACTGTAATACATATATTTTACTGAAGTTTTGTGATGTTTAAATTGTATAATAAGACTGCTAGTAAAAAATTTTTATCAATATATCCGCTTTTACGCTTGTTTACAGTATGCAAATCTTCTTTTCCTTTTATATGTGAAATTTCTCATTGTAAAATTTCAAAAACTCAATTCTTTTTATATTCTCTAGAAAAAACTCATATATTTTACAAAATTTTGACAAATCAATGATGGTTTTCTTGTACAAACCTGTACTGTACGTCTTTGTAATGCCATTCAGTAACTTGGCCATCTCACTTATAGCAGTAGTATTTTGACATCCCAAAATATGTCTCTTTTTATGTTTTTCTTGATATACCTCTCTAAATCCATCACCAAATCCCTTTTATAATGCCAAGATTTGACTAAATAATGAATCAAAGTTTTATTGTACTCTGTGGTATTCAGGGAGAGCAATTCGTTCCCGTGCCAGCAGACATGCAGCTCCTGATGTTCCTGTTTCTCCCGAGGTATTAGGTGGAGCTGTAGGATTTAGGCCTGCGTCGTCATTGATAAGACGACACAGCAGAGGAGAGGTAGATCCAGTTACTGTGATACAACAGCTAGAAAATGATGAAGAATATGCCAGAAAATTACAAGTAAATCTTTTTTGAAGCCTGTAATTCTTAATAATAATTCTTCAATGTTGATTTGAAATAAGAGAAAAAGTCATTGTATTTCAAGTTAAATATTCTCAGTATCTAAAAACATTTGTGTAAATTTAACAGACACTATTCATGCATTGTACATTTGTAGCAGATGGTAGTTACAATGTGTATAATCCAGGTAATTCCAAGTTATGCCATGTAACTGTTATCAGTTTGCAAATTACTGCAGACCCAATGGCCCGAGGCTATTAATTTTTTGCTCATGGCACCAACTTCATAGAGTTCCAAGTCCGGTTGGCTCTTTAGGTTTACCAGCGGTTCTTCTATAGCAGACGGAAGTTTCCTCAAGACGCCTAAATTCTTGGTAGCTTAAATTCGTGGTAGACTACAGACAAGATAGCAAAGACACAACAATTCATACAGTATAGTTAAAATGAGGTTTAATTGGCAAAATTAAAGAGGCATGCATACTTCCATTATAAAGGGCCATTAATTTTTCATTTGGGCTACCAACTTTTAAATATTAAGGGCCCTGTTGACCATCATGTCTTTCTAGCTAATTTCATACACCTTTATTTTCTATTTTCCTGGTACTTGTATAAGAAAATCAAAGTTAATAAATGAATCAAGAAACATTATTATGTAATGGATCATTGCCATAAGTAATTGAGATATTTTTGTCTCATAAAAATGCAAGGGCATTATTATGTTTAAAAATCAAAGAATTATGAGAAAACTTACAGACATTATTTTACCAGGGTTAAAAAGTTATACAAAATGTGGCTTGAAGAAAATAAAAATCTTTTTTTTTTTTTCAACATAACAGATGACCAATGTGAAATTTAACAAAACTTTTTTCTTGACCTCAATTTTCAAATTATTTTATTTCAAATAGTCTTGATTACAATATAGTATAATCTGCTTCTGATTTTAAGCAGCAAACTTGTTCATTTTAGGAGGAAATGGATTTAGAATTTGCAATGTCTCTACACAACATGGAAAACACTCCACCTCAGCCTTACACAGGTGAACCACATGACCATTTTGCAGATACTCTGGACAATCACCACAACCACTTAATTCAGCAGCAAAGTAGACATACAGCTGTTCAAAGAGGTCGTCATTATCCACGGCGATCAGGTACTTACAAAATCTCTACATTCATGTACTAGCATTTTTGTTGAATTTTTAGTCTTAGACCTGTATACTTTCACATTTACCAATCAAATTTTCATACTGCACCACATGTGATTCTATTTTTTTTAATTGACAGATGTGTGTTGGTTTTTCTGAACTATAATATGAAAATTTTTAGCTCACCTGAGCTGAAAGGTCAGATGAGCTATTGCTATCCATCTCCGTCCTCCGTGTGTCGTGCGTAAACTTTTTACATTTTAATCTTCTCCAAAACCACCAGGCCAAATTTAATGAAACTTGGTAACCATCATGCCTGGGTAAAGCCCTTTCAGATTTGCACAAATGAAGGAGTTATGTCCCCTTGGGGCCCCACAAGGGGGGAAATAGTAAAAAAATTAAAAATCTTCTCCTCTGAATCTACAAGAGAAATGCCTTAGTTATTTCATTTATAACATCCTTAGGTCGTCTATTTTCATATTTGCACAAATGATAGCCATGGGGCCAAAAATGGGGAAATTGTAAGGCACTGAGTGGGGAAATTGCTAGAAATTATATATTTGTCACTATATCTTCAAAACTATTAACTTTTTGTATAGGCATGTATATTAGAATATTGTAGGTATTGACATGACAATCATTTTGATATATAGTTCAAGGTCATATGTTGAAAGGTCAAGGTCACAGCTGCAAAAGAAGACTTAAATTGCCAATTATCTTGAAAACTATTAATTTTTTGTATAGGCATGTATATTAGAATATTGTAGGTATTGCACCAACGATCATTTTGATATGTGGTTCAAGGTCAAATGTTGAAAGGTCAAGGTCACAGCTGCAGAAGAAGACTTAAATTGCTAATTATCTTGAAAACTATTAACTTTTTGTATAGGCATGTATACTAGAATATTGTAGGTATTGAAATGAGAAACATTTTGATATATGGTTCAAGGTCATATGTTGAAAGGTCAAGGTCACAGCTGCAACAGAAGACTTAAATTGCTAATTATCTTGAAAACTATTAACTTTTTGTATAGGCATGTATATTGGACTGTTGTAGGTATTGACATGACGATCATTTTGATATATGGTTCAAGGTCATATGTTGAAAGTTCAAGGTCACAGCTGCAAAAGAAGACTGAACTTGCTAATTATCTTGAAAACTATTACTTTTTTTTTTGAAAACTTTTAACTTTTTGTATAGGCATATATAGTAGAATATTGTAGGTTATGCAACAACGATGATTTTGATATATGGTTCAAGGTCATATGTTGAAAGGTCAAGGTCACAGCTGCAACAGAAGACTTAAATTGCTTATTATCTTGAAAACTATTGAGTTTTTGTATAGGCATGTATATTAGAATATTGTAGGTATTGACATGATGATCATTTTGATATATGGTTCAAGGTAATATGTTGAAAGGTCAAGGTCACAGCTGCAGAAGATGAATTAAATTGCTAATTATCTTGAAAACTATTACTTTTTTGTATAGGCATGTATATTAGAATATTGTAGGTATTGACATGACGGCCATTTTGATATAGGGTTCAAGGTTTTATGTTGAAAGGTCAAGGTCATATCAACATAGGAATACTAATATTATTAATTATCTTGAAAGCTATTAATTTCATGCATAGTCATGTATATTAGAATATTGTAGGTATTGACATGACAATCATATATGGTTTGAAGTCATATATGTTCAAAGGTCAAGGACATAGCTGCATAATTATACTGAAATTGATTAATGATTGCACTACAGCTACTTCATGCATATTTTATAAGGTACTTATAAATGAAAAGTTAGTGGATATATTTCTGATTAAGTTTTGTGGGAGTTCTTTACTTGAGAAAACTTGTAAAGTTTCTGTACTTAATATGTTGTCTATTGCACTTTGCAAACAATATTAGACATATCTTCAGGTGAGCGTTAAGGCCCATGGGCCTCTTGTTTATGGATAACTTAGATTTATTTGCTCCATATCCTGACATTTTGTTATACTGTAGGTGTCCATCGAGTAAAGCTAAATTAAATATATATATATATATATACATACATATATTAAATAATTTTTAATTGTGCAAAGTTATGATAATCAAGTCTTTGTATGGTGTGTTTCATTTGATTTTAACTAAGCAATGGCCATTTGAATGTAATCTGTTAATAAGCATGCAACTCCCTCTGGTCACATGCAAATTAAATAAAGGGGTCAATAAACTAATTGCTCAATAGAGTTATTCACCAATATTTTCATTTGCCTTTTGAAATTTCCATAACTGCAATTTTGAGAGTCATTGCATTCATGATTGACAATGAACAACAAAAACCTTGTCACTCCGTGCTGAATTCATAAGAAATGCAATACACAATCTGGAACCACATTACCACAGGTGAAGAAACATGGCTATCACGTCACTTTTGTGTATATTCGAGACAAGCTTGAAAAACGCATTTTTACGAAATTTTACAAGACCAGTTCAGTGGTTAAAATGCACAAAATAAAATCAAAGAATTTAATCAGATAAAATTTTAATAACATATTTAGGCACCTGGCTGATATTCACCATAATATTGACATTGTGAGAGACAGAGTTTAAAAAAATCAAATGTTGTTTTTGATAGAACAGACAGGAACTGGATTGACGCATGTTCGACACATTCATTGTCCGTTCCACATGGGTGTTGATTGGAAAACTGAAAAATCAGCTACATGCTTTTAATCAGTTTACAAGGGATACAATAGGAACTCCTTAAAATTACAATACATGGTTTAAGTACTACAAAACTCCTTGCTAAACTTGAAACGATAATTTTCTAAACTTTAAGAGATATTTGAACTGCATCAGGCATAAAGAATAAGTATACTTCTCACTGTTTTGCTGTCTACATATCTTATCATAACATGCTAATGCGTGTTATTCCATTTGCTTGCAAAGTTGTTGCCTTCATACTGACAATGAACACCATTTTAAAACAGTTCAATTGTTAAGTAAACCTGTTACCATCAAATTTTGCTGCTTATATATATATATATATATATATATATATATATATATATATATATATATATATAAAATAACATATATTTACAATCCCATTTCATGTGAAAAACTTAAACAACTAGATCAATGTGTTCTTAAGCCACCTTGTACTTTTCGACAGTTTTTGTGATGTTACTTTTTGTAGAAACATAACAAAAAGTACATATACCATAGTTGATTTATTGACAAATGTACCTGTTACCTAGATCAATAGTTAATTATCAAAATTTTATTTATACTGTAAATGTGAACTGTAAATTGTAAATTTATTCTGACCTACGAATGTCTATGACAACTGAGTTTCTTCATGTACAGAAAATAAAGTTTTTATTATTTTTACAATTTATTAATGTTGACTCATTGTTTCATGGTAACAAAAATTTTAACACTTAAAGCTATAATGCCTATAAATTATTAGGTATGATAAGTTGTAACTAAGTTTAAGTATAATGTGTTTTGACATTTTGTAGATAATATAAGTATAGATGAATTAGAAGCTTTACTAGACACAACAGATGATAGTTTACCCTTCGTTGTAAGTATAAGTAAGAATCACAGGCACTTGTTTTGTATACGGGGTCAGGTAGGGGGACCCCGTATACGAAACAAGTGCCTGTGGTAAGAATATTGATTTTTTTTTTTTTTTTTTTTTTTTTTAATTGAAATACAGAATGTCATTCTATAACCATAACTTTTGTGTGTGTGTGTGTGTGTGTGTGTGTGTGTGTGTGTGTGTGTGTGTGTGTGTGTGTGTTATGCTTTTCTTTCAACTTTTTTACTTTGCACCTGAAAACAAAATTTTATACAAAAGTCATTTATATATTGTTTGTTCACATGTTTTTTTTTTTTATTATTATTTCCAGCAAATGCCTGTTGTTACATCACCACCAAGATTACGCTCAAGATCTCAGAGAAGTAGATCACAGAGAAGTCAGAATAATATGGGTCAATTAGGTATAATACTCTGATTGTATTTGTGTATAAAATATCATAGATTTAAATTTGTTAATAATAATATATTTATTTAAAATATTGCCTGAATAAGCTCTGTTTCTTGAAAAGTAAGTGTATGTAAAATTTGAGCTTATTTATATGAAACAGTTAACTTCGAAAACTAAATTAGAATTCAGAATTAGAAATTGAAACAAAAATATTAGCCAAAATTGTTATTTTAATTTTTTATAAAAAATTAGCAATTGGCTAAATTGGCAAATGGCAGAGCAACCCCTGATTGCAAAGAATTAACAGTAACAGTTCTTGTTGCACAGGATACATGATGATAAGACCTGTTTATGTACATAACCAAACAATACAGTACATAGGCAGTTTGTAAAGCCATGAAGACAATAGATTATCAGCTGTTATACTTTGTCTTGTTGGAAAAAGAAAAAAGTTGCAATTTATAAAAACTGATAACATAGGAAAAGTAACTATTTGAATAATCAAATAACTTGGATGAAACCTAAAATTTAATTTCTTGATGCACCTGTTAACTTTATTAATTTATAAAAATGTATAGCATGCTAATGGCAACCATTTAAATATTTAGATGAACTCTAATAGAAGAAACCAAAAATAGAATTTCTTGATGCATCTGTTTACTTTATATCAGAATACATGTATGTAGTTATATTTGGTTAATCAATATGTATTTGGTTTTGTTTTCCCAGGCAACAGAGATACATACATTACCTCCTTAATAAATGCCAGTGCAGCATACGTAAGTAACTTAAAGAATAATCAACAAGAAAAACAATATATGAGTACTCCACAAATCATTATAATATAAACACACAACAGGAAGTCATGTACCATACCAATCTGTGCAACAGGAAGTCAGGTACACAACCAATCGGTACAACAGGAAGTCGTGTACACAACCAATTGGTACAACAGGAAGTCAGATTGTTAAGACCTATTTTGGTTTAGTTTTTAATAATGGTTCAGATTGTTTCTGTACCTGGAAGTTACAATGTTTTGTTAGGTTTATGACAGGAATCGAGATGTTCTTTGGAGTAATTTCTTATTTGATTTCTTTATGAAATGCAATTTATAATAAATCAAATCATTCCTAAGATACAGGATTTTATTCACAAATTATTCACTACATTTTCAGCCCATAGCTGCAAGTCGTTGGCGGAATAGACGAGGAAATATCTTTCCAAATATTTCATTATTCAGGAGTCCAGGGATTGCTGCAGATGATTATGAGGTACAGAATTATCATTATGATTCAGGCTTTACAATGTGCCCAACTATTTTAGAAATACAATAACTCAACATAAAGGTTTTATTTGAAAATAAGGTCACACAACTTTGTGGATGATAAACAACACTTTCAGTATAATGTGAGGTAACATACAATTATAAATTGTTGCATCATTTGTAAGAATCAATTGCAAATGACATATATACATGTTAGTGTAAAAGATGATAAAATCTTATCAGGGGTTCAAAATTATATTTCACAATGATAGGTCTAGGACCTTTTGCCTTTGTTTTTGGCAGGTCCCTAATTAAGATCAGGAGATCCCATTGAAAAAAAATCAAATAAACTCATGTTGATAAACTTCTTTTATATTCTTGATTAAACAAATATATCATAAACAACTTACAAACTGTACTGTTGTCAAAGCACCTGCATATTATATTTTCATTTCAAAAAATGATTGGACAATAAAAACTTCGACAAATTGCAATAAATTAAGTGATTTTGAGACCTTTTTTAATGCACTAAGGAAGTAATTCTAAAAATTGTTCCGACCATTAATAAACAACAAGAAGAACAGCAGGTCCATCAGACTTTTACAGTAAAATTTCCAAGGGTCCCAAAGTAAAATAAGGTCCTGGACCTTGTAACTGGGAATTTTGAACTCCTGAATCTTATCCTTGAACAAAAGCTCATTCAGAACAAAATATTAAACCCTGCATCGAGATATCTCTGTTACACAACACCAGTTGATATATATTGTGTTACTGTTAATTGCTGATTTTCCAGCAACTTCATTATTGATGATAATTTTTTTTTTTTTTTTTTTTTGGAAGAATTTGTGATGTAAATTATGCTTCAGTTGTGTTAAAATTTTTGTCCTTTTTGTTGTAGGATTTATGGAATATAGCAGATATGTTGGGTGATGTGAAAGAAAAGGGTATATCTCAGGCAGAAGCTTCTAGACTTCCTCAAAGAAAATTTCAGACCAGAAATGATGCAGATGATCTTGAAGAGTGCATGATCTGTATGTGTGAATATGTTACGGGGGATGATCTCAGAATATTGCCATGTTTTCATGAATACCATGCTCCATGTATTGATAAATGGTTAAATGTAAGTTTCGAGATATTTCTTAACAAATGTTATAATTCATATTTGTATTATTTAACAAGAGATAATTCCTGGATGATGCTGGAATATTATTATGGTTCATGAGTTCCATGCTGTATATACTGTAAAGCACCTTTTTTTTTTTTTTTTTTTTTTTGGCAAGCGCTTCATTTTAGGGATATTCCAATGTATGAATGATTTGTGCAAAGTGCATAAAACTAGAATTGTAAACATATGTACATGTATAAAAAGCATGAAAAGATATATTGAAATTGCAAAAGTTTCATGTCATGGAAAAGTTTTTGGTTTTTCTTTGCCAAAAAAGAAGGAAAAAAAAATGCATTTTTAGCAAAATTTAAATGATTTGTTGTCTTAATAAATGGTTGAATGTAAGTTCAAGGTCAGCAATTATCTGTTCTTTTCTGGAATGTTCCTAGCTGTATTTTCAGTATTGCAAATATGTTGTTGAAGTTTTCCTGTTTACCAAATGACTATATTTTTGGATTATGAGTTCTTGTGAGCCATATAACTTACTTACTTACTTTATCCTCTTCATTCTGTGTGGAACATAGGGCTGCAACGGTGAGCCATATAAACTGTTAACTAAATGTTGGTTGTGTTGTACTAAGGGAAACAACTCCAGGCAGTATTACCTTTTGAAACTCAACCATTTATGCTAAATTTTCATAGAGGTTAAATCTTTGTTTTAATTTTTACCATAGCAGGATATGAATTACAGCACAACCAAAATGGTAATCTTATTTATTTAATTATTTATTTATTTATTTATTTATTTATTTTCTTTTAATTTTTACAGGGAAATGCCACTTGTCCAATTTGTAGAGTAGAAGTGAGAATCGGCTAGTTAATTACAGAAAACCTGGTATATTGTACATACATACAAATGTTTTATTTTGATGTATGGGCATGTGGAATATTTCTGATATATGTCTTTCAAAAATATCTGTTTCATAAAACAGATTGATATCATATTTTAGATTCTAAAAGTGCTATATTTATATGTATACAAAAATGTATATACAAATGATCTTACATGCCAGTTAGGAAGCACCAATAGTTTATCTGTATTTACTAGATTAGCTTTAGTCATATTTGATTTGTTAAATTGATGTAGAAGAATTTTGTAATACAATATGGAATTTAATAATTCTTAATACATGTATGTCTTTGGGATTTTTTTCAATGCTAGTTCGTTGCCAGTTATTGTCTCAAAAATAATTTTTATTAAATGTGATGATTCTTTGATATATATTTCTTTAAAATAAGTATTTTGAGTTGCAGAATATTATTTTTTCCAATCATTTTGATGAAGACAAACTGAAGGAAGTTAAAAGATCAATCAAGTACATGTACATAGTATTTTATCAGATGTAAAATTGTCAGTTGTATGGGTGGTTTTTAAATAGGACTTAATATTATTACTATTATTATTATTATTATTATTAATGGGGTAGTCATAATAAATGTTTTTAAGCGAGAAGAATTAGTATTATTCAAACATCCACACAGTTTACATCTTTATAATATTTATAATAATTAATTGCAAATAAAAATGCTTGTTTACATTAAACTTTAAATGTGATTATAATGTGTAGAAATTGGTCTAAATCTCTGAGGTTTAAGTCTTGTGGTGTCATAATAACTACCACAAAAGCTGTTATAAAATACAATGGTCAACACAAGATGAAGGCTGAGTTTAACATAAACTCACATACAGAAATCAAGGATTTTTATGACGATGTCATTTCCTGTTGAGATTTTTACTCAGTACTATAAAAATGTTCACTTCGATGAGCAACAATACTCTATTACCTCATCTGAATATAATCTCTCTCTCTCTCTCTCTCTCTCTCTCTCTCTCTCTCTCTGTGTTTATAAAAGTTTATATCCTTCAAATTTCTCAATTTCTGATCTGACATCCACTTATCTATCAAGTGTTTGATGTTACCTTTTTAAATTCTAGCCATACTATTATTAAAATAGGATAGCTAATCATACTTAGGGATTGTGTACACTTCCTGTTTGTTTGTTTATTTATTTATTATTTACTTATTTATTTATTATTTTTTTATCATTCAATAATTTACAGATGGAAGTTGAGATCCTAGAGTTTTACTTATAATGCTGCTATCAATCTGAATTTTTGATATAAACTTTATTACTGAATGATCATGTAATTTTTTCCCAATGAAATTAGGATCAAATAAAAAAAAATTGTTGGAGAAATTATTTATTATTCAAAAACCTTTTTCAGAAACATATACAGTAGAACAATCTAAAATTTTTAATTTCTGAGTTGTTAGAACTGAAGATTTTCTTTTGACATGTATATAAGACAAGCATCTTAAGTGTCTTTGATGTCTTAGTTATGATAGTCTTTATCAAAGGAGTAACACTGTACAGATATTATTCAAGCAAATAATTTTTTAAACTTTTGATTTTATAAATTGGCAATGTTTCAGATACATGTACATGTATTAGATTATGTTGTAAGCTATCTTAAAACTTTATTTATCTTGTTTCTTGTTGCATGGTAGAATAAAATGTAGGTCATAGTGATCTTTTATTAGATGATAGAATAAAATGTAGGTCGCAGTGATCTACTTTTACTTCTTTTGTATAATTATACAGAATACCGATTGATAAGTTACCACAGAATCATTGAGGTTAAAGTCTTGTGTTTCATATGATATCAACTAAAAGTTGTTGACTGTTATTGTTCTCATTGCTTGCGGAAAATTTCCCCTGGTTCAAATTAATATACAGTTCTGTATCTATTAAAAGAATTAGATTGAAATAAACAGTAAAGGTGTCATGTGGTGCACAGACAAACCTCATTGTCGATCTATTAATGTTCAATGTTATTGCTTAGTTTCTTTGTAAAGTTTGTAATGTTTTGCGATTATATATTTTTTTCTTTGATATTTTAAATCCTGGTCAAGTAATGATGTAGAATTTATTCACCACTGAACTGTAATGAATAATAGAATAAAAAGAAAGATTTTTTCCTGTCAGTTTCTATATATTAAATGGTATCAGTATTAACTCCTTTTTACCTTTACCGAGTTATTTATAGATATTGTCTTTACAAAAATAGCTGAACGGTCTTATTGTAACAAAAGCAAACTTTCTGTAAAATAAAGATATGATTTAAAGCTGTAAATATTGTAATATGTTCAAGATTCAATGAAGGAATGTCCCAATGATTAAGGGTTTTATTTTGATATGTAATAATGAATATAAATAAAATAGAAGGGGATAATTTGGCAAAAAACAAAGTTTAGACTCCATATCTCAACTGAATATCTGGCCACTACAGAAAAAGAATTGTTTTATAGACATTGATATACATGTACAGTATACTAAGTTTAAAACAATAAAAACAATTTTAAAAATTGTAAATAAGATGAGTTTTGTTTCCTTGCATACTTTAAATAAGATTTTTCAACTCTCTACATAAATTAACTTGCAGCCAAAGAAGAGTAATAAAAGAAGTACATCTTTAATATTCATGTAGAATGTAATATCCTTTTTTTTTTTTTTAAAAAAAAAAAAAAATCAAGAGTGGCATTTTACAACACAGACTAGATTCTTTCCATGTTACTAAAGAGGTCAGTGTTTGGATAGTGGAAGAAAACAAGAGTACTCTTAGAAAACCCTCAATAATTCATCAAGCTGATTAACAAAACTTTCACACATTTGGATCTTGCACATGGTTTGGAACCAATGGTCTTCAGTTTTTTACTAAACATTGTGCTACATTATCTTTTAAGATATGTTTAACTGTACAAAAGACATTTTAATACAGTACAAGTTTGCTATAGTAATGTAAAATGTAATTATGAAATAATGTGTTGTTTTAGTGTTATTTGGTAATAAGATTGTGTACAATACAATGTATATGAATTATGTCATTGCACAAAACTAATAAATGCAATTTTATGTTAAAAGTAAAAATATAAGCTTGTCTTCTGTTGTTAATTTTGGCAAAGGGAGAAAGTGTTTTTTATTTTTTTTAAAAAAAACAAAAACAACTAGAGATTGTAACTGGGATACCAGTTACTTATGATTCCCCACCATCCATAATCTATATATTGTCTAAAATATACACCTGCTGATGGACTGATCTCGAGATGGATCGATAGTATCCATTACTAGTAATCGAAAGCTGACTAAGAGAAAGGGCGGAAGACAAGTAAATTTAAAGTTAACATCGAATTGTACAATTATAATTCGAGTAGTATTCATTTTAATATATATTTTCATTCCCTCATACCCCATTGTTGCAACAACGTTTTTTGTTAAAAGAAACCAATTGAATCTGCATGTTTGAATTTATAATTCGAAATGTATGTAAATTTTACAAGTTCAATAGATCAGAATCATGCGTTCTGTCTTCTAACATAGACCCTATCCATTAATTTGGCAATTACAATTAGCTGGTGTATTTTGATTGGACAAGTATTCAACTTCGATTGATAGCAAATCTATTTCACGAACTGTGAGGTGTTTAACCAACAAATTTGATTGAGGTGTGTCATGTCTGTGAAGTAGCCATAACCTACATATTTAATTTAATGGATAATTGACAAAGAGATTAAAGCAATTATACATATCAAAACATGTAATAATGCTATTGAATTTGTTTACAATTCTTTGAATAGGAATTTAATCCTGTAAAATTGCCTTAAGAAATGAAATCAAGTATGCCATAAGATAGTGTTTCTTGACTGAGGGTGGGTGTTAAGAATTCTGGCTTCCCACCCCTACCCTCTCTTGAAAAGGATTTCCTGGAGGTTTTTATCACTCTTTTCAAAAGTCCATAATGAACAAGAAAATATACAGATGAGTGGAAGGGATTTTAACTATTTAAAAGCTATACATGTACATAGCACTACCCACAGTGGGAAATGACCTTAGATGCCCTTTATTAATATCACTCTATTCAACTCAGAAAATACATAAATTAGGGGTGGGGATTTCAATAGTTAAAATTTAACTTAGCACCACCAAGCCCTACCCTTCAGTGGGAAAGGACCTTAGGTGTCTTTGATTAGTGTCATTCTTTTCATTTTATCATTAGGAACCAGAAAATATATACTTTAGGGGTGGGGATCTCAACAGTTTAAAAGTTATGACAAAGCCCTATATTTTTGTTTTATAGCACACTGCAAAGTGTTTAAGGAAAAATTGGTGATTTTTGTTTTTAAGACCCCATCTTCCTGTCCCTCCCCCAATAAATACACATGGATGTAAAAATTTTAATGGTGCAGGAACCTATCCTAAAATTTTGAACGAGATTGAATGATGCGTTTAACTTGTTTGGCAGTGCTGATAAAAATTTGATATATTTTTAACAATTTAATACATGATAACTGAGAATTTATTAAGAACAAATTCTGTATGTGAGAAAGAGGTTAGTCACTTAATTAACATGTAGTTCATTAACATTCAATCATTTTTGTTTAGTGCTTAACTTTATACATTAATTCAGATTACCCATTTTTATCAGGCGCTTATATATCTGAGAAAATGAATAAGAAAGAAGAAGATTCTGTAAGAGTTATCTCTCTTTGTACGTATTGGACAGAAAGATGTTTGGTATTTAATTACGCAATTTACACGCACCGACCGCTGAGCCGTCGAGATAGAAACAAATTTGATCATTTATCCATATCTACCAAGATAGCAGATTGTTGGTACGAAATTTCATCGAAACCCATCATACCGTTTCCGAGTTCTGCACCGGACAAATTTAAGGAAAAATAAAAAATTATAATAATAATAATAAGAAGAAGAAGAAGAAACAGAACGAAAACAATATGATTCCCCACCTTTGGGTGGGGAATCATAAAAAACCTGTTAACACTTGTACACATATTTATTAATTGATGGATTCAATTCCAACATATATCTTTCATGTCTTTGTTGATAACAAATAAGTAATGCCAGCATGCCCAGATGTCCTTGCTGATGTTCTTACAGTTGTGCCCCGGAGATTAAGCAAAACCAGCAGACTGCGAGGAGTTCTTGGTGCAGCAGCATCCATGGTTAGTTGTGGCCTGAAACAGATGCTTATACTAGTGGTAAAGCACGACGAATTGAAGCTGAT
The DNA here is from genome assembly GCA_029721355.1 of Tegillarca granosa. Classification (NCBI taxonomy): domain Eukaryota; kingdom Metazoa; phylum Mollusca; class Bivalvia; order Arcoida; family Arcidae; genus Tegillarca; species Tegillarca granosa. The sequence continues at coordinate 31,594,807 of CM056601.1, read as the reverse complement.
TAATCGTGAGAAAAGATAATTAAACATTGCAAGATAACATGAGACATTGAGCAACAGTTTCATGGTCACAAAACACACTTCTACACAGCTGTGATTTATCAAACAACCTTTAAAGATTGTGCATCACTCTTGCGAGTACACAAATCTTTGCAAGATGTTGTTACTAATGTTTGCAATTGGATAAATTGGATCCAATTGGTTATGTCTGAATAGTGTGCATGTCCACTATTTTCAGGAGACTTATTGCGACCACTAAAATGCATGCAACAAATGCAAGACATCATGCAACATATGCGAGAGCTCGTGCAAAGCTAAACCATTCTGATCGCAGTGTTTTAAAGTGCTCATGTGCCAATTGTTAAAGGGGCTTAATATTTCCCTCTCCCTAGCCAGTTAAAATATCTATATTATTTGATATTGTAATGAACAAAGCCTATTGAAGGTCAGTCCCATTTAGCTTCTTGTTTTTAATGTGTAAAAGTGTCAAACAGATTTGTTCAAGGACATCTTGATCTTAAGATCAGTACATTATTCTTAGCTAAACATAATGCTATGGAGCCTTCTTGCTTCCATTTAATTTTGATCCAGACAGGAGTTAATGTACTAATATACAATTAAAACCTTAACAAAGGAAAAACACAAACTAAATTCAAATGATAAAAAAAAAAAAAAAAAAAAAAAAGTTTTGATTCTAAAGTTTTATTGCAAAATATGACCAAGTGATGTTAATCAAACTGAAAAACCACAAAATTTTTCTCTCACAAACATAAAATAAAGTTTTATCGTTTCTAATATTGAGTTTTTTATGTTCATTGCAAACGTTTAAATCATAAGAAAGTTCAACCATCCGATAGCAGATCTAATTCGAAATCATCTTTCAACACTACAAGTAGTATCATTTATCAATTTTTGAACTTCATTGGTTCTTTTAAAAGCCCGATTAAAACATTTTTTTAACTGTTCATCTTTCAGTGGACTTCCTCCAGGTTTATGTACCATGCAAAGCTTATTTTCTGTAGTGACAACTGTCAACATCCCTGTGGCGAGATTTTCCTCCTCAGCAGTCGGATCAACAATTAAGATTTTGTCATCAAATATTGCAAATGTAGTAGAAACTGGTAGTGTAGATATTTGAAGATTGCTTTTCTGTGATAAATCTGTAACAATTTGTTCTGTATCATCTTTAAATTTCACTTTTGGTAAGAAAGTGTTTTTAAATGCAGCCATTAGAGATAGAACACAAGCATCTGTAACATTTCCATCATAGTCTAAACACACTAAATCACACTGTAAAACCCATACTAACTTTCCTGAAACAATACATAAACTTTCAAGATCAATAAAGGATGAGTTTTTAACAAAATCTGCGACAAACTGGCTTAAAACTTGTGCTTGTTCTCCTGGTGGACCTGGTCTGAAGTTTGGAGAACAAAGGGGAGATAATTCAACATTTGGTACAATATAACCTTTTTGCGGTTCCTCAGCTTTTGGACTAGCAAGTTCAACTTTAATGCCACACATAACACTTGTGTTTCCAAGTTTCACAAGAGCAGAACCTTCAGCTGTTGAAACACATGATATGTTTAACAAAGTGTCTCTGAATTCACCCAATTCTCTTCCATCTGGTCTTACATTCTTTTCTAAAAATTTCCTGTAGTAATCAATAGGTCTAGCAGCTTTGAAATCTTCGGCCATCGCTGTAAATGATTTGATACAAATGTGTCCACATGGGTAGTTCCAAATGGATCCTTATTAAAGCACGTGGAGAAGTGTAATTTCCACACAAAATGAAAGTAGAAATAATGCATCGAGTTGTCTGATTAGACAAAACGTTAGGAGGTAAGCCAATCATATTCATCGTTTCTTCTGTCAATCTAGACAGTGTTCCGTTCCAGTTTAAACATCGTTGCTCGATGAACAATAATTACCCCAAGCGAGGTTCCTGTCTATGCAGCCGCAAGGTGCTCGGCGCTTTACGTTAAGTAGCACGCAACGTTGTAATGTCTTTTTCACAGGTGGGAGTCTTTATCGTTTTTACATGGAAAGTGCAAGTCTTGAAAGTTTCAGGGAGTGAAGTAATGGGAAGGATATTGACCGCTTCTACTAAGTGGTTCTATCGCTTTGTGTTTGCTCATTCTGCATCAAGATCAGTGCCCGGCTTCACGCTTGACGTTAAGCTAAGTTGGTTATCGCGATTGTCTATATTATCGAAAAATTAGTCAGATCAGTAGGCCTATATTTTTATCTTCCATCGAAAACTGGCGAGTGGATATTTGACCGTTCGTCCCTACCATTTTCATATAATAGCAATAATAATAATAATGAATTTCATTTTTTTTTAACATGTAATAGTTGTGTGAGATATACTGTTTTTCTTTTTTAGTTAACATGGAATTTTCAAATCGTGGAAAACTGATTTTATTGTTGGGAGTTCCAAGCACATTGTTATTATTATATTGGTTACTAAGAGAAGATAAGGATGAAGGTATGAATGGGACATAATAATTTGACAGGGAAAAATTCTAAAAATCTTGATATGAATTGCCTAGGGAGCGTCTTTTTACTCAAATACACTCAAATATACTCAAATACACTCAAATATACTCAAATACACTCAAATATACTCAAATACGCATATTGACTAATTATATGCAGACATACGGCTTGAAACTATTAAAATATAGCCTAATTATTTATTCAAGTGTTGATTAATTTGTTGAAGCATTGTTTAAAATGAAATATGCCTTTAACGAAGTCCATTAATCCGTCCCCTGGACTTCATGATAGCCGAACTCTACTGTAATTATTTTCTATTCTCAAAATTATCTTGCCTTTTTTATATTTCATGATCTTTTTAATAAATCTGTGGAAACTCTGCTTAATTGGGTTTTATGAGATTTAGGAGAAAAAAAAACTAAAAAATGAAAACTTTTTGAAAACCAAGGGCACAAGATAATACTTAGTTTTTAATTTAAATCTTTTCAGACCAAAGAATACCCCTTTCACTAAAACGAACATACATACTGAAAATATATCAATATATAACTGTTTAAAGAAGAAATATGTTAACTTTGAGTAAGGAAGTTTTCCCAAATTTTAAAAAAATTATTGAAACTTGTGATTTTTGTCACAGAAAAATTCCTCCATTTTCCAATAATATACAATTTCTTTTCCAACGGCCTTAAAATATGGCAGACACTTTTGCAATTTTTCTTAATACTGATATTTGTGAAATGGAGGATATATATTTATGTTTAAACTAAACCATACAAAAGTTATAAATCACAGAATCCTACATGAAGCTTGTGGTAAAGCTTACCAAACAGCACAAAAACAAATGTTTCAATCTATTTATCAAAAACATAATGTCAAGGGACTGTTGTAAAATATGCATTGCAGATACAGCACAATTTTCTGTTATATCATCCAAATACACCAAAAGGTACCTATGATTTTAATAAACTGAGCATTTAAAAAAAAAAAATAGAGTACCCATAGGTATCTTGATATTTACGTGGGAACAACTTTGAAAGAGTTATTTCCCTTGTCTTGGCATAGTAAGCCTATTCACAAATTCGAAAACATGAAATCTCGCTTTACCTGAAATCTCGTTTGAGTCTCGTGGGGAGGGGGGGGGGGGGGGGGGGCAAAGCGAAGTTTATATATTACGATTGCAATTTTGTTTATCTAGTGTACTGCGATATCGTTAGTTTTTTGTCAGTTTTAATGATATTTAAAGTAATATCTTTTTTAAAAAAATTGTTAAATATGACTGAAATTAATAATAAAAAAATAATTTAAATGAAAAATAAATTTATATTTAAAAAAGACATGTCGGTTCGCAAGCGTTCAAAATTAGTTAAAACTTTTTCAGTCGTAGAAATGGCAATAGAGATGTGAAGGAAATTAAATTTATTAAATAATTTATATGATTTTATAAAAACTTAGGTTATGACCTTGATTTGTGACCTTGACCCTATTTTAAAGGTCTTTTCAAGAAAAAGTCAAAACTGAAAACCCCATGTCAATATCTGTTCAAATAGTCAAGTTATAACAATTTTAAGCCATTTTATGAAATTTTTAAAATTAAACGCAAAAACGCGTAACCTAATTTTTTACCAAATTTCACGAAATGAACAAACTATAGGCTTAAGACCCTAGAGAAGCCAAATATCACATCAGATTTTTTCTCTCATCATCGGTTTTAGAGAAGAAGAATTTTTAAGATTTTTGGACCCCTAGGTCACCTTGACCTAGTTTTGGTAGCCATGGCAATGCCATGAACAAATCTGAATTGCACCGGCCCATATATGCTTCTGACTAAGTATCATTGAAATCTGTCCAGCAGTTTTGGAGGAGAAGTCGAAAATAGGTGTTAACGACGCACGCACACATGCACGCATATACACACGCCACGCCATGCCATAAGCTCACATGACCTTTCGGTCAGGTGAGCTAAAAATCTTAGCAAACAGTCAAATTTTCTAGAAAGATGAATAAAGAATATATCAAGCTTATAGCTACACTGTATACATTTGCAATTAAATCCATATTTTTCTAAATTTGTTTGAGATACATTCGAAATTTTGAAAGAAAACAATAGATGTTTCAGAAATAAAATTTGCAACATGATGTTTATAAATTATCCTTTCCGTGGGCAGTTATTTTATAAATTATCCTTTCAGTGGAAAACTTTAAATATGATCATACATGAATAACATATCAAATTTAAGTATGAAGATTGTCAATCTTTATTAATACAAATTGAAATGCCTATTTGATGTGAACAGCCTGGAACACTACAATTTCGGTAGATATAAAGAGTAAACAGGAGTAAACAAGAGAAATAAAAGAAAAGTTGATTAACATATTTTGCCTACAGTAGGTTCAGTAGACGCAGTTTAAAAATGAACAAATTTAAAAAAAATATGACTCTAGGATGACTTTTAATGAGTTTACGGTAAAAATATGTATGCATATGTATGATACTGTTCACCAATACATGTTAGACAGGAGTAAACTGCAGAAAATATAGAGAAGTTAATTAACATATTTGCCTACGGTGGTAAATCCAGTATGAAAAAAATTAACAAAATAAAAAAAGAATTATGGCTGGATTCACTTAATTATAACTCTTCACTGATAAAGTTGGAAAGATTCTCAAAAATGTATTTTTAAGCTTAACGCTTATTTATCATTACTGTGTTTTGTGGTATATTGAAATGCAAGAGAAATACATCATGTATTAAATTACAACTAACAGAAAAATATAATTTTTTTTTATTTTTTTATTTTTAATTAGTAAATATAATATTCGATCAATACGATTCTTCTTAAAACTGGGATTTACATTTTATTTTTAACTGATCTTGAAACATCTTCAAATGGTCAAGTACACATCCAGTTTTAAATGTATTTGGTTTTCAATAAACATCGCGTTAGACGATTTTATATTCCACCACGGCAGAAATATTCTTTGCAGTGGACCGCAGTGGAAATTTAATCCCTTCTAGTCGGCAATTTCAAGTCTTTTTTTTCCGATTTTAGATGTAGATAATAAAAAGAATGTCCAGTTTTTTCAGCCGATTAACGTATATTTTTCCACGTGGAATGAAGAAGTTGTATTTAGATTTCAAACTCTACAAGATACACAACTGGTCACAAAAATAATAATAAATAATAATAATAATAATAAATAATAATAATAATAATTAAAATAAAAATTAAATAATAATAATAATAAAAACCCAGACTTAAAGCCAACAAGTACATAGGCTAAATGAGATTAGATTTCGATTTGCCCCCCAGCCTCGATTTCAATCGTAAGAGTTACTTCCCCTGTCATGTTTTTCGAATTGGTCAATCGCTTCACTTTTTTCCCCATTGCTAATGCTTTGAACAATGTATAGTCGATTTATTTATTAAAGAACTTAAGACTTAGGAAAAGATTTACAATCAATGCTATTCGACTAGTGTTTCAGTTTTGCTTCTCAGTGAGGTGACATCGATCATCGTATGCGCTGCATGTCCGGATGTCGGTCCTGAAACCCTGGTAAAGGCTTTATGTCCAATTTGGACTCGAAACGGGAAAATTGTAGATATTACATCAACGATATGTTTCTGAAAAGTTATTCTAACATAAATCATCCATTTTTCGCTGTGCATTTGAATGTATTTGAGTGTATTTGAGTATATTTGAGTGTATTTGAGTAAAAAGACGCTCCGATAATTCATGAGGCATTTGAAGCTGTGGATAAATAAGGAGATTTTTTTCACTAATATTGTAAATTTCCAGTGCTAATGCATAGTAAAGTAAGTTATTGTGACACAATAAAAAGATTGTATTATTTTTTTTCATTCACATTTTAATTTAGTTTTTAGTTTTATCTTAAATTCCTTTTTATCAAATTCTATTTTTTAAAAAAAATAAACAGAAAATAAATATATGTAGCACTTAACTTTGAGCTCACCTGACAGAAAGATCATGTTAGCTTATGGCATGGCACGGTGTGTATGTGCATGCGTCGTTAACACCTATTTTCGACTTCTCCTTCAAAACTGCTGGACAGATTTCAATGATACTTGGTCAGAAGCATATATGGGCCTGTGCAATTCAAATTTCTTCATGGCTTTGCCATGGCTATCAAAACTAGGTCAAGGTGACCTAGGGGTCCAAAAATCTTAAAAAATCTTCTTCTTCAAAACCAATGATGGGAGAAAAAATCTGATGTGATATTTGGCTTCTCTAGGGTCTTAAGCCTATAGTTTGTTCATTTTGTGAAATTTGGTCGAAAAATGGTTTACGCGTTTTTGCATTTAATTTTAAAAATTTTGAAAATGGCTTCAAATTGTTATAACTTGACTATTTGAACAGATAATGACATGGGGTTTTCAGTTTTGACTTTTTCTTGAAATGATCTTCATAAAAGGGTCAAGGTCACAAATCAAGGTCATGACCTAATTTGTGATTTATGCAGTTTTAGGCAATTTTCTTGCAAATATTAAGAGATATATGAAATCAAAACATTGTTAAAATGTTCAGCATGACAAAATTTAAAAAGGTACCAAGTTTCGTAACTATATAATAATCCATGTAGGAGTTGTTGCCCCTGAAATGTTATTTTTGGTATATAAAAACTAAAATTGTGCATTGACTTGAAAACTTTAAACTTTTTGTATAGGCATGCATATTAGAATATTGTAGGTATAATGACAACGATCATTTTGATATATAGTTCAAGGTCATATGATCAAAGGTCAAGGTTACAGCTGCAAAAGAAGACATTAATTGCTAATTATCTTGAAAACTATTAACTTTTTGTATAGGCATGTATATTAGAATATTGTAGGTATTGATATGACGATCATTTTGATATATGGTACAAAGTCATATGTTCAAAGGTCAAGGTCAAAGCTGCAAAAGAAGACTTAAATTGCTAATTATCTTGAAAACTATTAACTTTTTGTTTAGGCATGTATATTAGAATATTGTAGGTATTGACATGACAATCATTTTAATATATTGTTCAAGGTCATATGTTCAAAGGTCAAGGTCACAGCTGCAAAAGAAGACTTAAATTGCTAATTATCTTGAAAACTATTAACTTTTTGTTTAGGCATGTATATTAGAATATTGTAGGTATTGATATGATGATCATTTTGATATATGGTACAAAGTCATATGTTCAAAGGTCAAGGTCAAAGCTGCAAAAGAAGTCATAAATTGCTTATTATGTTGAAAACTTTAACTTTTTGTATAGGCGTGTATATTAGAATATTGTAGGTATTGACATGACAATCATATATGGTTCAAGGTCATATATGTTTCAAGGTCAAGGACATAGTTGCATAAGTATACTAAAATTTGTTAATGAAATTATTCATTGCATTACAGTTACTTCATGCATATTATATAAGCTACTTATTAATGAAATGTTACTGGATATATTTCTGATTAAGTTTTGTGGCAGTTCTTAACTTGAGAAAACTTTTCAAGTTTCATTACCAATTATATTGTCTTTTGCGCTTTGCAAACAATTTTGGACATATCCTCAGGTGAGCGTTAAGGCCCATGGGCCTCTTGTTTAATATGTAGCAGATTTTTTTAAATAAACAAGATGGGTCTTATTCTGGGTATTCTCAGTCATTGTAAAAGTGGTTGCTTTAGCAACTTGAACAAAGTCACCAGGGTCAGGTAAGGACTTAAAATCACATTGTTGTTCTTCATTAAATTTTCTATAGTCATGATTAAAGGTTACTATAATTTGTTGTTTTTTAAGATGAAGAAGAAATAGAAGAGAAAAGGAAAGTGACAACATCAAGACAAACAATAATAGAATTAAGTGTTCCTGCTAAAGCTGTTGGTGCAGTCATAGGTAGACAGGGAGCCAACATTAAAAAAGTAATAAAAAGTTTATATCTTCATTTCGAGATTAATAATAAGCTCACAAGGAGCCCATAAAAAAGTAATTAAAACATCTACTTGTTTATTTAAATCTGCACAACATTTCCATTTGTCACAGATTTTGGCCAGTTGAGCTTATGACATAACACAGCATGTATATGTGCTTGTATGTGCATCATCATCACTTATTGTCAACTTTCCCTTTGAAAGTACTTGCCACTTTCACTGAAACTTGGTCAGAAAAATATCTAGGTCATTGTAATTCAAGTTTGTTTACAGCAACACAATATGGACCTTATCACTGGGTCAGTGTTGCTAAAAAATCCATTGATTGTATCAAAGTGAATTTTGGACTCTTTAGAGGATTACCGGTATGTCTATTGTTTGTTCATTTTGTGAAATTTCACTGAAAAATAAAATTACATATTTTTTGCCTTTCATTTAAAAAATTTTGTAAGTAAGTGATAAATTTCTTTATCTTGGCTATTTTTTAAGATTATGATCATAGTGGCCCATTGTTTTTACCTGTGTTCATGCTATTTTTTATATTTATCTGATTGACAAGAAAAATGTTTGTGTGTAATGTTAAACTTCTACAGAAAATTGATACTCTATCATCCTTATGTATCATGTGTTAAAGAGAAAAAGTAAAGTGATAAATGCAGTACAGAAAAAAAAAATTCAGAATTCCTTCACTTATATCAAGGTGGTTATTTTTTAGATGGTGAAGGAAACAAGAGTTCCCCTGGTTTGATTTTAAACTAAGCAATAAAAGGTGTGGAGATCTTATAAACATAAGCCTTAGACACCCCTGCCTCTCAGAAAAAATGCCCTAAAAGATATAAAATTCTGCAACTTTACCTTAGCTGTTAAACTTGATAGTGATGAAGTAATTTTATACTAAAATGTAAAGCCTAGTGATTTTACTAACTCCAATTTATTTGTAACTGATAATTTTTATTTTATAGATTCAGGAGGAATCTGGTGCTCGTGTTAATTTCCAGGATGATAAAACTACAAATCAGGATCAGGACAGAATGGTAGTGATACGTGGTAACACAGAATCAGCTCAGAATGCTGAGTTGTTAATTAGGAAGATTATTGCTGATATGCCCGTTATTATAACAGAAGAAATATTTGTACCATCTAGAGCTCTTGGCAGGATTATAGGTTAAAAATTTAAACATTTTATAACATATATATAATTTCTTTATTATATCATTGATATATTAATCACCATCTTTCATATACATGTATTTTACAAAAGCATTTTAAAATAAACATGGTTGATACCAGGCATTTTGGACTCTAGCAATATCTTGATATCCTATTTGAATCAGAAATAACAAAATAAAATAGAGTTTTAACAATAATCATTATGTCCCCTTTTTAGTTTTTTATTCTTCAGAGCCTTGGTGGCTTACAGATAACAACATCTTTCAATACTGTTAGTTTCCTTAGATTAGGTTAGTGTTTTGTTTTGGTGTGGTTTGTTTGTCTTTTTTTTGAAGGGTACTCAGGTTTCTCCCACTATTTTTGAAATGACAGCCTTGATATAAGAGAAATAATTATTGACTGAGGTGTAAAGCACTGTTACTCCATCCCACTCCCTTCTGCTGTTCATGAATTTCTATTACAGTGCAACTTCCGAATACCGGTCCTTCTAAAAACCGATCACCTCCACAAACCGACCACACGAGACCGGTCCCGATTCATCCTTCTTTCCTTTTTTGTTTATAATAAAATAAACTTCCATAAATCGGTCTCTCTGAATTCCGAACACCGGCTTTTTTTAAGTGCCAAAATCACGTTACATCTTAATAATTTACTTCCAAAAACCGGCCATCGGTGGTCTCATCAATGAACCGTAACGGACAGATGATTTTCTGTCAGCTAATCCAATCACTGAAATAACAGAGTATCGTAATGTACACATAATTGTACTGATAGACCGATTAATCTATACAGGTGTGCTTGAATAAATAATTAAATCGATCTTAATTTGTTTCCTTGATTGTTCTATAATTAAATTATTGCAATTATTGTCTGTCTGATGTTTTTTTTCTTTTCTTTACTTCGAGGATTTTACCCATGAAGTACCCCTCACTTGAATCAGGTCATTCTGGTTGTCTTTATATGGTTAAAATGTTTATTTCACTCGTGCAATGCAAAAATATTAAGAATTATTTTTCCTTTAAAAATCATTAAAATATATCTGTTTAATTTTACACTTATTAAAAATAATATTACCATTTGATAACAAAACATTCTTGTCACCTCGATCCGGAAACCGGTCTCTAGAAAAACCCGATAAGCTTTTAGTTAACGAATGAGCGCCGGATCAGCCCTTGTTTTCAGTGATGTTGATGGTATTTTTGCTTTATATGATATAAATAGTGTATACCATTCATAAAAACTATATTTTGAAAAAAAAAATCATTTTTATCCGGAAACCGTACCTCGTGCCGTCTTACTAACACAAGCAGCACAAATGTATCTGTTTTGGATATTTTAAGTTATTAATCTGTCAGCTCAAAAGCTTTGAATTAATACACAAGGTACTTGTTAAGTTCAAGAATTAAATGTAATATCAGTGCTTATAAGGATGTAATGACATTTTCATCTTTTGTCAATGAACTGTCTGATAAATTCTGAAATGGACTGAGATACAGACCGGATCAGACCACCAGATTTATAAGGCCCTCTAAATACTGGCCCCTCTGAAAACCGGCCAAATTCCTTGTTCCCACACGAAGCCGGGTTTTCGGAAGTTGCACTGTAGCTAATTATTTTCACAAATATTTTATAGAGATGCTTATTTGATACAAGTCTGTTACATTGCCTTTTATTGTAATTAGGATAAAACAGTAAATATTGTTATAATATCTATTATTGAAAGTCCATTGTGCATGTCTAAATGCTGTTCTTTATACAATTTCTTTTCTCTAATTCTTTATAATGCCTTTTCTCTGGTTCTTTCAACCATCCCAGGACTGACTGCCTGAATATAAATAAGGATTCTTCACTGAATGTAAAAAAAAATTCTACTTCATTCCATTCCCTTAGAATGCCAACATCTGACTAACAAATTGTTACAATTGATCTAGATTTTACTTATTTAAAATAGTGTGGACATTGGTTTCGGATTTATAATCTATGATCATTTCTGTGGAAATGATAAATTACAAGTGTAATTAGATGGGGCTCTGTGGCCAGGTGAGCTAAACCACATGCTTAAGGATTGCAGCACTTTTACTCACTTTAGTTTTATATATTCCTTGCTTGGTAAGATCCTTGTTTGAAAAAGCTTGTCAGTTTGCTTTTTAAAGGTTGTTGGTTTTTCTTGGGCCACTTCAGTTTCCTCCACCATCCTAGAACTGATAGTTTTAATATGTTTTGAATCTTGACAGATACATAAAACATATTTCCTTCACTATGCTCAACTTAAGGATGTTTTCTTTAACATTTTATTGTTTTGCATATCTAAAAGCAAATAACAGAGATTATAAATATTGGAATAAAATTAATTTTGACAGCTTGTTGTATTTGTGATTGTCATTCTATGAGTCTTTTAAAGAAAATATAAAGAGTTAAAAACATTTGAAACTGTATATTAAAGGTGTTGCCCTTTGTTGATGATTTATATCTAAATTGTTTTCATTCAATTTTCATGATCATTATTACAATTTATTGGAACACCACTTATTTAAAATGAAACTTCTTTGTTTTTTGTTTTGTTTTTTTTTTTTTTTTTTTTTTTTTTTTTTTTTTTTTTTTTCTCACTTCAGGAAGAAATGGTGAAACTGTTAAAAGTATGTCAAGGTCATCAAAAGCTAAGATAATTATAGAAAGAACCAGAGATGAATCAAGGGATACACCAAGATCTGTGACAATTACAGGAACTCGAGATCAGGTAGACCTAGCCAAGGTAAGATAGAGCTATGTACTGTATATGGAAAGAACCAGAGACCAATCAGAGGGCATGTATCAAAGTCCTATGACACAAAATTTTTCTTGACATAAATGAAGATTTTGTGGTATTTGAATCTATTTTACCAAAAAAGCTCTATGTCAGAACATTTGATACTGATTAAATAGAGGTACATGTTAGAATTTCTGTCTAATTTTGTTTTAAATCAGCATAAGTTTGAGTTATATAAGGGTTTCCTTGATGCAGGACTCCTGTGTCACTGATATAATTTTATGATCTGACAAAGTTAAAAAATTTTCACAAAGGGACACTGAAAAAAAATTTAAATCAGTGTTCAGTTATGTAGCCAGCAAGTAAAAAGCTTCAAAGTTGGTAACTAATGTCTTTGTATTTTATGTATCTTCCTCCTATCATCAGAAGTACTTCCAGATCACCATAATTACAACTTTTGATCAATACAGTATACATGTAGATCAGGGCTTCACAAACGCTGGTAAGGTCAATCGGCGGTCGGCAAAGGGTATGTCGAAGCCACTAGTAATCAATTAACTTGTAAGGTATTGGATAATTTAATACCTGTGAATAGGGATGTTCAGTAAATTGTGACTCTGTCCTGAGTACTTTTAATTGTTAACAAGCCGGCATTTAAGAATTTTTAATCAGATTTTGTCTTACAATTATTAAAAAAAGTGCCATGCCCACTTGCAAGCCAAAGTGTTTGTGTTATAATCTAGAATGAAATTCTTTTAAAGCAGGCATTACAGCATCCATTCAGGTTATTTCTTAATGACCCAAATGAAAATCAGATTCATTGCTTAAATAACTTATAAGAAACCTTAAAAAAAAGATTGAACTTTGTGTAACTTGGAAATTTAGAAGTAATAAGTAAAGACAGAACATAATTTATAATGAAGTTTTATTGTACTGCATTTATAGACTTTCATTAGTGAGAAACTACAGGAAGAGGAAGTCTTTAGAGCAAAAGCGGCAGTAATGGCAGCTAACAGAGATAAAAGGACTAAATCAAGTAAAGAAAATCAAGTAAACCGAGGAACTACACATATTACAGAACAACAAACATATAAAATAACAGGTAAAATATATAAACATTTATAATTTATAGGTGCTTGATTGTTAAATACTTCTATAGCTTAATCAAGTGATTATCAAAATTGTAGTTATTTTTAAAACTAAGAATGATTGTTTGATTTTTTTTTTGTCATATCTTTTTGCTTTTTTGCCATACCTCAGATTAATTGTTTAAGAAATCTGTAATCATTTAATGACTTTTAAAGTTTTTTGTCCATCTAGTCATACTGGTGTGTTGGCTAGTTGGAGAAACTTTTTTTTTTTTTTGGAAATACGTACATGTATGTATAAGCAGTCAGTTTTTAGGTATATACTTCAGGCTTTTACATCTCTGGTGGTCAGTGAGGCATCATCTCAAGCACATAAACAAATTATTAACGTCAAAGCACAATCAAGTAATTGATTAATCAAGGTGTGGTGCATGCCATTCTTGATTAATGGTAATCAATTCTAGTGATTCAATTATCATGTGAAGATCATGAAAATACATGTATTATAATTGTCAGTTAAAATGCATATAAGCAAAAAATGAAAATTCTGTAGTCTGTATCAAGAAAAAGCCTTTTATTAGATATTTAAACCCATTGTCATTATGTCACAGTTAATGACACAGCACAATTAGCAACACAGATGTCAACAAAAATGCATGTGTGTTTTACTTTCTACCCTGACCGTTATGACATTGATCACATAAACAAATTATTAATGTCAGAGCACAATCAAGTAATTGATTAATCATTCAAACAGTTAAACAATTAATAATTTCATCATTTGAAGTGTTTATTTAAAACTGGAAGGTTTTATTTAATAAGTGAAATACTATAAAATAACATAATCTAACTCATTATAATGCCTTGAGAGCCAGAGAATATAGATTGGAGTCTTGGCCTGATCATATGTAAGACTAAATTTAAGACACTGTTTCCTTGATTGGCACTCAGCAACTCAAGAGGACAGAGTATCAATTGCCATGGTAATGTGACTGAGGAATGGTATGTTTGTCTGTGACAAACTCACTCTGTGAGCTAGCATGTTAGAGTTACCCTGAGTGTGCACCATAAAACACATTTGCACATCTCAAACATACACAAACTTATTCTGAGATTGATCCTTATAGATTAATAAACTTAGTCTCATTGCAATTACCTTGTAGCTTGATATGATGATAAAATAATATGTTATTATTATTATTATTATTTATTTATTTATTATTTATTTTTTATTTATTTATTTATTTTTTTATTTATTTTTTTCATTACTAGCTATTTCCACACAAATAACTTTTATCTCTTTGTAATTATTATAAAAAAATTTAGAATCAGCTGCCACACAGAGTGATACAGTAGGTGGTTTTAACTGGCCAGAAGGCAAAGAGTATGTTGAGGTATATGTATCAGCAGTGGCTAGTCCGTCTAACTTCTGGATACAGATCCTAACATCAATGGCTGTACAGCTAGACGAGTTGGTCAGTAGTATGGCCTCTATGTATTCATCAGAAATATCCACAGTAAGTGTCATGCTTACGAGTTCTACTGTCTAACCAAAATGCCATGTATGTGGCAGGGGTATTATTTATTTATTTAAATGTTATTGTGTGTCCACCTGTCTCTCAAATTTTTGTTCCTTAGCAAAACATATTTGAGACATACATGTAGAATACTATTTGAATTTAAATATAATGATAATATACAGTTCAAGTTTGGATTTTAATATGCTTATAAAATACAGGTCAAGTTTGAATTGCGGGTTAGTTTAATTAAAAAAATACTGACAAAATACAATTCAAGTTTGAGTTTAAATATACTGATAAATTACATGTCAAGTTTGAATTGCAGGTTAAGTTTTGATTTAAAAAAATACTGACAAAATACAGTTCAAGTTTGAATTTAAGACGAGCATTAAAAGAGAAAGTAACTAGTTTAAAGATTTGTTAAAAATGTCTTGTGTTTTAGGATTATTTAGTTTCTGAGCTGTCTGTCGGTGACATGGTTGCAGCACCATTTGAGAATGATCCATCATGGTATAGAGCTAAGGTTATGGGAGTAGAAGGAAATAAGATTGATATATTTTATGTTGATTATGGTGACAGTGTGTATATAGAAAAAAATAAATTACGGAAACTTTGGTAAGCAACATTGTTTAAAATTCATAAACGATGAAACATGTATATTTACTGATTTTTCCTCATAACTTAATCCTATATATTGATCAAGAAGTTATGCATGTTTCTTCACTACTTGCATTTAGTTTCATGTGTGGGAACTTATAAGGATTGTTTTAGCTCACCTGCACAAATGCAGTAGAGCTTTGCCATATCCCAGACATCTGTATCAGCATCAAATGTCCAGTGTATAGAGCAACCTTTAAAAAATAACACCTTCCTACAGGTGACCTATTTGATGATATTTGCTTGCATCTGATTCTCTCTTGAGCTCTCTACAGCATTAATAGTATAATGTTTATTAAAGTCTATAGTTTGTTTCTTGATCAACATTAAATGATTGTAAAACAAAGGGAAGAAAAGTGACTAAATGATCACCACAATACAAAACATTTCAGCTGTTATTTATCAATGGTTTCTTATTTTCAGTTCCCAGTTTTTGTCTTTACCTTTTCAAGCAGTAGAGTGTTGTTTGGCAAATATTCAGCCATCAGGTTTGTTTTATATGATATGCCTGGGAGATATGTGCATGTAGATGCTTTTAATATATAGCATGTATTTAGATTTTAGGCAAATGAATTTCACTTGTTTTAGCTCACCTGAACCAGTCTCATAATTTATGAGCCATTGATTTTCACATCTTTTAAAAAAATGCAAATTTCAGTTTTCAAAAAGTTAATTGGTTAAACTAAATTCAGAACATTTCTTTGTCCCAAACCTGAAGCATCAAGAGGATATAGATTTGTGTTTTATAGCTGTATTCTTTAAAACCAGGTGTATATGGTTGAAATGTTGTTTAACATTGCATCAGCTATTTTTTGTTAAGGTGCTAGCTCACCAAATCCTATGCCACAGGCAAGCATTCCTCTCTCTTAGTCACATTAATCTGGTATCAGGTGAACCAGTTAGTATTCTGTTCCCTTAGTGCTTGGGAAAAAAGTCTTATACTATTTTTAAAAGTCTTATGAATGTCCCAGTCATGGTTCAAACCTGAGGGCCTCCCACTCTTGAGGCAAACACTCTACCACTGATTATACAACTTTTTCTTGAATTACTGATAAATATTTCCTCATAGTGGATGTTGGTATGTTTCCTGAACTTACATTTATCATCCACATAGCAGCTGATGCATTTATTTTCTGTACTAACACTATACACTCAATATTACAGATTTTGCAGCTTTTTTTCTTTTTTTTAATTCTATAATTTACATAGCGAATGTTGCAAATGTTTTCAGAACAATGAATGTAATCCACAAAGCAGATTAATCAACTGTTCTCTGATCTAACACTATGTAATCCACAAAGTGGAGCTGCTACATATGTTTCCTTAACTAAAATTGTGTAATCCACATAGCAGATTATGCATCTTTCTGAGCAAAAACCTATCTTATTTATCAATTCAATAGCAAATTAAAAAAAAAATTAAACACATTATATTTATTATTTTAGGTGATAGTTGGAGTGAGGAATGTATTGAAATTGTAGAAGATCTGACATATTGTGCTAAATGGAAGGTTATAATGGCAAAGAAAGTAGGACAAAAATTAACAGATACTGGTGTTCTACATGTGTTAGAGCTAATAGACACTAACGGACCAAAGGTATGTCAGTTTTTATTGTCGAGCCTGGCATTGTCATAAGGCGAGACTTAGGTGTTACTTTTCCAGTGTCGTCAACAGCGACATGTCAAAATGTGAAAATTTATGTTAAAGTAATTTATTTTCTACTCGATCAAAAACTAACCAGGCAAGACATATAAATCCGTGGAATTCTTGTTTTGACAAGAGTCAACACCTTAATATTCATGTGTATTCTACATGTGAGAATTGGATATACTTCATGATAGTTATAACAACAATGCATTTGTGTAAACGTAGCACTGAATGCATTTTTGTGAGAGGTAACAGCAGTGACTTGAAATTATAATTGAAATCATGGTAAATAAATATTTGAAGGAGTATTTTCAAAAATATTGCAAATTTGAAAGTTATTTTCCTTGTCTTTATAAACTTGCCAGTACATGTATTAGGACTGTCTCAAATTTTCCTGAAAAAATTGCTCTAGTCACTTGATGAGACTTAAAGCATGATGCAAAGGTATATATAAGTATCTATGAAAGGGAGTCTCAGTGGTAATGTGATCTTTTCACTTGTAAGGTTCAAATCCTACCTGGTAGATTCTAGTTTGTGAAAAATTGTCAGTATGTTACAGAAGTTCAGTTGCTTTCTCTAGGCACTCCTGTTTCCTCCATCATCCAAGAACTGGTTATTTACATACAAGTCAAAGAAATTTTACCTTTTACTCTATTCCAATCTAACTTGTAAAAGCATGATGCCTGAAATGCATGATAATAAAAATCATTCATTACAAATTATATAGATAATTTGCTATTTGATTCTCTTTTTTACAAACAATATAGGATGTCAATATAAACCAAGAACTTGTAAGAAGAGGATTTGCAATGTGGGATGAAACTGATACAACTTGAAGTTTTTCTGTGTCATTAGGTGAATCTATTGGTAAGTTGTATGTGTTTGTGTATATCATCATCCGTTTACTTGTGTTATTCTCTCATGTAAGGTGACAGAGTGGTCTAAAGCAAACATTTACAAATCACAGTGCCTCTTACCACCTAGGTTCAAATCCCTACTGGGCAGATCCTTGTCGTTTTACATGCCAAAGGTTGGTTGTTTTTCAGGGAACTCTGGTTTCCTTCACTATCCAAGAACTAACCACCACAATATAAATGAAAGAAACTTGACCGTTCTTGCACACCATTTCTCAACATCACTACATTATCTCATGTGATTTAGTTGATTCTTTGTTAATAGATTTTGGTTAAGATGGCTTCAAAGATATGCATTATGCAATACATACATGTACACGATCTCTCTCTCTCTCTCCAATTTTCTTGATGTCAAAATACTATTTGATAATTGTTTTTATTTCTTTGTAGATAACGGATTATCATCATGGATAACTGAATGATGTAGAATTTATTGTTTTACATCGGTCCTTGGATTGATACATATACAACGCAACATTTGATCTGAATATTTGTCACGTTTATTGTCTTCAAAGACTTAAAAAATACATGTCATGTATGGATATGCTATTCCTGTTAATGTTCGAGGAACATCTAGTCATTAGAATACCAGAAATTATTCAATGGATACTGTAGATCACAAAATTTTGTGCTAAGTGACTATTGAAAATGCAAATTTTTCTTCAGATTGCTTAACACCAAATATCATGAAAGTTGAAAAGTCTAGACATAAATCGAAATTCATATCTCTGTACTGGAAGACCGAATGATGACTAGAATACAGCATCTAGTCCTTTCAACAGCCATGGAATGGTATTATTGGGACATTTTCACAGTAGAAACAGTTAAAACTGAACCTACTGATTAAACCAATGAGCTGTTGAAAAGCAAATTCTTTAAAATTCTGAGAAAATATGTTGGTACATGTACTTGTTTTAATCTGTTTAATTGGAATAACTGAATTGAAGTATAGCCTGGAAAATGTTCAATTTGTACAGGTTTCACAAAGACTGTATATGCATATATTTTTTTACCCACCACCTTTTTCACACAACTTTCACAACCATACTATGGCTAAGTTTTTCTGAGATAAACATTGTTAGTTTTCCAGATAAACAGAAATTTTAGTATTACTTTGAAATTATTTGTGAGATTGTGAAATGAAAGTTTATGAATTTTCAGGAACATTTTAATGAAAATGTAGGTTTAACAAATATTAATTCAAATCTTAGTAAAGAGATGTTTAGAAAACTTAGAGTCTGGCCATTGATTGGTTAAAATATTTGAATGAGTCTCATTGGTACAAATTTAAGTAAAAGTAAGTCCCTGTGGCCTGCAGATCTGATATAATTTGACAAAATAAGCCAAAGACAGTTTTCTTTGGACCATAAAACCTGACATTCATATTATAGGTTAATTTGGCCTTCTTAAAATATTTTACTTCAGTATGTATACCAGAAATAATATATTAATAATATTTTTTACTGAAAAACATGTTTAGATGTATACTGATCTACTTAGCAGTGCTTTTTGTAGTGATTTAATTTTTATGTACATTTATAAAGCAGTTAAATGTTTATTATGAATATCTTTGTTTCATGTTTTTAAATAAGATGAATAATAAATTTTACACTTTTTAACTTAATAGCTGTTTTGTTGTGTACTTGACTAGAATAAACTCACAAAATCATAACCTTGTCCCCTATGTGATTTGACTTTGTGGTTAAAATGGATGTGTTTATTTCATTTTTAGAAATAAGTTATTTTTCTTAAGTCTGACCTTGTTTTAGCCATAGCAGCAAAGCATCCTTCTGCACATTGCCACAAGGTAATGCATATGCTTAAAATTTCGAAATTTTTCTAAACTATAGCTGGGGACATAATGAATAAGTGAAATATTCATGTCCCTCGTAGTAATTCCCCATGTACAGACTTATAACGGTCTAAGATAGGAATTTGTAGCTGAGTAAAATGATTTATCGAAAGTTAAATGCTCACAACAATGGTAAGTGAAGCCGTTGATTTCAGTAAAATTATTCAAAGTAAAAATCCCAATTATTGTAAACTTAAAAAATGCTGACAAAGTTTTATTAAAATAATCATGGGTTCCCAGTAAAACAGCATTCAGTTTCTTTAAACATACAGTTCTAAATGGCGATGGGGAGCTTTTTATTTTTGTAATTAAGTCATGACTTTTAGTACTTTAAACACACGGCAATGACTAGTGAATCCTTGATATCATTCAAACAATCAGAGCTTCTAGGCAGAACATATTAACTGTTGTCTGAAGACAACAATGTAGACCTTTTGACCAATCCGATTGTAGAGCTAATAAGCCGAATTAAGCTTCAACACGAAGTATAAAAATGTTTATAGAAATGATAGCATAGATTTTTTTAGACTTATGGGTTTGTTTATCTTGTAAATAATTCTGCATGTTTATCGAATTTATTTGTGATGCAACTTGTAACGCCTTAAAATGCAAAAAATATGTAGTTAAACGAATTCCGTGCATGAGAAATGTGCCAGTTAATTCCATTGGTTAATCTGAAATTGAACTAACTGCACCGCAGATAACTTTTTATTATTAGTGCATACCTAACGTACATAAACTAGATTTAAATTGGGTATATAAAATGGACACAATCCATTGAATGTTATACAATTTAAAAAAAAAAAGACAGCAAATCCTATATACCGGTAATGCGCATCAAGTTGGAAAAGAAAAAATCCGTAAATCACGTATATCAAGTAGAAAGGGAAGCAAATTTGTAAATCACGCACTTTAGACTTAAGCATAAGCAACCCGTAAATCATGTGAATCAGAATAGAAACAACTTTGTAAATCACGCACATTAAGCCGGAACAAAAGCTGAAACAGAAATGCGTAAATGACAGTTTTAACAAAGAAACAAACAAGTCATGCAAGTACACCAAGCTAAATTAAAAGCCACCTGTTAATCATCAAAACAGAAAAGTTCTGAACTGACACATAACAATTAAGCTGAATTAAAATCAAAACATGTATATTCTAAAAATAAAACAAAATCCGTGCAACTCAGTCTGAAATGGTAGCTAACCAGGATCCACGGGTGGGATCTGAATTCTCTTAAATTAAGATAGGTCACTTTTTCAGTTGTGGTTAAAAGCGGGAAAAGTCTGATTATCACGTGACCTTTTACAATCAAACTACGTCATATCCCGTTGTCAGTCATTACGTCATTTACTTTAGATCTTGCTGTGGGCATGGAAACGCCACTGTAATCTGCGATGCATAGTTTGCAACAAAGAAGAAGAGTTGGTAGAAGTTTTAATAGTTGCTTTGTTGTGAGTAGTATTCTAATATATTTTAGATCAATGCCATAAATTTAATATGATAAATTAATTATTTGTGTTTTCAGAAACTCACTAGCACGGTTTAATTGGATTTGATAGGCTATGGTTATGAAGAAGCGCGAGGAAATAAACTAAAATGCGGGAAATCAAGGGACTCCTACTGGACCCAGTAAACTGAGGTTCAAAGCTTGTTGAGAATAATATTATCGGTAATTAGTCTAATTTCAAAACATCAACAAATGTCATTGTTTCATTATTAAAACATCAATTTTAAAACAAATGTTGATGAAATTCTTTTTATTCTTTTTAATCTTTTTCAACGGAATTTTCAAAAGTTTGATAAAATTTAAGAAACAAAAATGGGCTAATCAGGGACCATTTATTTTGTTAAAAAGCTCGAATAGTTTTATCAACGACATTCTAAATAGTTAAAATGTCACCGCGGTTTCATCAGTGATTAACACAAATTCAAAAATTAATGCAAATCATTCTTAGAACAATGTGTTTTTTAGATAGTCGGATGAAATTCTATTCACTTGTCATTAATTTCATCTCATATTTGAAATTACGCAAAAAATCAAAATTTTGATTAATCAACATATGAATTCTTAATCAAGTTTCGAGCAACTAATCGAAGTTTATCGAACTTATCAAGATTTTAACAACGGGGCACTGATAAACAGAGTTTGATGTTCCAAAAAAAAAAGATATATAATTTTTTTGTATTTAATTTTAAGAAAAGTGAGGAATGATGCGATTTAAATCGAGTTCGATTTCCGACTGCATTGCGAAAATAGGCTTTACTCTGATTCCTTATTTCCGGACAAACTAATTTGATGTGGTAAAAAATTTGGTTTCCGATTAAGTCGAGAAATCACAGATACAATCTCCGACTAAAGTGCGGGGGATTTGATTGAAATGCGGGAAAATCTTTTGATCCATGACCGAAATACTGATCCGGAACTGCTCTCAAAATCAACTCTTTTGTTCCTTTTTTTTTTTCAACTCTTGGTGGGCAAATCTTGGTGTTCGATTCCTGACAGAAGTCCGTGAAGACAAATTTCCGATTTAAGCTCTGGAAAACAAGGGTTTTATTCTAAAATGTTTAAAATAATTAAAATGGCTACAATATTAATTTTATTTTCCAAATATTTTAAATAATAAGCTGGTGAAATATATCAAAGAAAGTTAATTAGACCATTAGAGTAATGGTGTTTTACGCCCCAGTCAAGAATTTTTCAAGTAATCGATCAGCTCTTGGAGGGGACCGGAATATCCGAAGCAAATCGACATCCGGCAAGCAAACTTTCTCAGACTAGGATCGGCTAGAATGGGATATCGAAACTAATCAGGTAGAGGCACGGTGATCTGCAAGCAAGCCTTTCAGGACATTTTGTCACCGAAGCCCCGTTAGATCATCAGAAGTATATTTTTTTACAAAAAAAATAAATAAAAATAAATAAATAAATAAATAAATAAATAAATGAATAAATAAAAACCCAACAAAACACGTTGTACGTTTAAGACTGTGTGCAAGATAAACTGAACACACATTAAATGTATTTAATTACATTTCAGGTAAAACAGTTATAAGGAAAATGAGCAAATCAAAGAAAAACGAACCAATGAAAAATCACCAAAATCCGGACGATAAATCAAATAAGATTGTCAAACAAAAAGTTCTGATTGAAAGTGATAAAACGTAAGTTGTTCCACTGGAAATGGTATTTCTCATTTTTTGTTGAAAACGTTTTGAATAAAAGAACCAATTACAAAGGGTATTAAGACTTTCGAGCGATGTCTTCTCGTCTATATATGGAGTCCTTTAAGAAGACCTTTATTCCTTCATAACGAGAGTTGAGTTGAGTAATGGTGTTTAACGTCCCAGTCAAGAATATTTCACTTATATCGAGACTTCGCCAGCTATACGCGAAAGTGCAGAAATTTTGCCTGTGCTTTGCACTGATGGCATTATACAACAGGGTTCTTTATCGTGCCACGTCTACAGTGACACGGAACCTCGTTTTATTATAAGTTCCAATCCGAAAGAATCGTGACTTTCATTTTGTAATGCCGAGTGCTTGACGAAAGAACAGTCACTACCCACTTTTAAGTCTTGGTTCAGACCCGGTCGGGGTTCGAACCCATGACATCCCACTTACGGAACGAGCACTCTACCAACTGAGCTACCGCAGTGGTTCCTTTATAACGAGATTGTTACCGCATGTATGCAAAAATTTAACGGGTCACAAAGCTTAAAAATCAAACAAAATTTGAACAATAAAATGCAAGAATATATATCATAAATAAAGTATTTTACATTAAGAAATCATTTTTCAAAAATAATTTTACGAAGAAAAATTAATTTAAAAAATCTGCAATTGACATGCATTTTATGTATGGTTTAAAATAAGGATTTACATAAACTTTTTGTATGAAGTTCTTTTGTGTTATTTCACATATTATTTACAGGTATATGTATATATGTTTCAGGACTGTGTAATCGATATGTATTTGTTACATTTTTTTCAGGTTGAATCAGTAATTTGAAGAGTCTTATAGAGCAAAATTGGAAGAAAAGAGAAAGCTTACGTGAAAAAAGAGAAGCGGAAAAATCTGCACTTATAAAACAAGAAAATTCTCTGAAAGAATGCAAAGGACAGTCTTCAAAGTACCACCGACAAATTGGCTGAAAAGATTTTAGAATATAAAAAACTTATTAAAGAATATCCGTATGCAGTAAAATATGACGAATCTGGGAAAATTTTTGCAAAAACACAGGAAGAACTTGTAGCAGATTTAAACACCCATATATGGAAACAGAAATTTTTAACTGAACTTGTTCCCAAATTTGAACGGGAAAATGAGCTTAGAAAGAAATGGCCGCCAACAGTTCCACCTATCACATTTTCGCCTGTGTTAGCACATTTGAATCTGAAACTATTATTACAATACCGGTATGCGTTTTATGTTCAAGTATTTTGCTGAGAAATTTGTGCTCAAACCAAGTGAGAGCTGCTTTGATGTGTACCATATGATAAAAAGCTCAGAAGGAAACGAAACACAAGAAGTCTCAGCCGGTACAGTTGAGGAAAGTAAACCAATCAATGATGATTTAAACCCAAAATATGTCATACCTTATGCTTACGATGAAAAACGCCATTCCAGTTACGCAAGATTTAAGGTTGGTGAATGGAATTTGGAAGAAATTGATTCAGATTGGGAGCCGGCAGATATTACCTATACAGAACATTCTCAAGCTGAAGATGATAATACTTTAATGAATGAGACCAATGAACACAGTTATAAAGAGAGTTGTGATGAGGCTGAAAACGGTGTCACCAGAACTCCGAATAATGCCCATGCCCAAGACATTGTAGAAGATCACGTTGAAGGTAAAAGCAGTAGGAATCTTCAAAACGAAAGTTATGGCCAATCTGAAAATGCAGGATGCAGTAAAGATTCAGTCACTCCTAGGTCGCATCAAAAACAAAACGGCATGAAGCCTTTTTCGGATGATTCAGGTTTTGTCCTGAATTCAAGAGAGTACAAAGTTAATTCTAAGATATCGAAATTGGACATGGCTTCCGTAACTATAGAACCTTATTGTGTAAAGCGAGACA
Source organism: Tegillarca granosa (assembly GCA_029721355.1). Classification (NCBI taxonomy): domain Eukaryota; kingdom Metazoa; phylum Mollusca; class Bivalvia; order Arcoida; family Arcidae; genus Tegillarca; species Tegillarca granosa. The sequence continues at coordinate 31,569,716 of CM056601.1, read as the reverse complement.
AAGGCCTAGAACGCACATTAATACCAGCATCTAGACGTAATCTGTCGGATATAAGAGGTGTTAGAAAGTCAAACAGCGAAAACATAGTTTTAGGAAAATCAAGATCGCCTCCTATACAGCCCAAAGTTTCGGTGAAATTCAAAGAACACCGTTTCACATATCCTGATGGATCACACTCGAAAACAAACAAAAAGCTTTACCATTCTCCATATGCATCTGAAAAGAAAGGAAACGAGAACACTCTAAAGAAAATAGGAAGCGTCATAGAACATGAGAGACATGGCGTCAAACGCAAACCGGAAAGGTCGATTTCAAAAGAAAGGGAAACAACTTTAACTCGTGTAAAAATTTCGACTAGTCCTTCAAAACCTATAAACATCTCAAAACTTCATGGACATTATATGTCAAAATCAGTCAAAAATGAATCGCTGGGAAAAAATCTAGAAAGTGATCATCCCAAGCCAAAGACTCCAAACCACCAGAATAAACTTACAGGCTTGTCCAAGTTTGTTCCGGATGACGAATCTCCGGTTGTAGACGAAGTCGCAATTAACACCAAAAAGTGCATGTGTAGGAACACTACAGTTTGTAGGAACGCAATGCCTGTAAATGTTATTAGACCTTTTGGTGATAATGAAGTTTCCAAATACATTCGTCCAGGACCAACTATCGGCTTTAGAAAAAAGAAAATTTCTCTGGATGACGAAACAACAAAATTGACATCCGGAATAAAGAATAAACCAAAGGTTTTACATAATTTGGTATGCGTGCCTGTGCGATCTCCTGAAAGATATAGATGTAGCGAATTCATTGCGCCATCCTCTCCAATCAGGAGAAGAGCTAGGGATCCTTTCTGTCCTCGTGCGACCAGATCGTCAAGTGAACCGCGAAAACTACCAATGCGTAAACAAAAATCTTTACAAGACATTATTGCTCAAATGTCATCTGAATAAGTCTGAACGGAGATATTCGAACAGCATCAATTTTTGATAATTACATAGAGAATATCTAATAAATATTGGAAAAGCAATTTTAATATAAAGTCAAATGTTACAGCATTTAAAGTATATGTAATATATGTATTAGTATTGTTAAAATAAAAGTTTATTTTGTAAAATTTTTAGTTTGTTTTTGTTTTAATTTCGAAAATAATTCTAAACTTCGCTAATATTTACATTGACTTCGCTGAACTAACATTTAGTGAAAATTGAAAAATGCGTTTGAATCCATATTACCGATACTTTTCATTATTTCTAGCTTACCCAACAAAAGTTCACGTAAGCTTATGGCATAATCCAGCGTGTGTATGCGCGTACATCATTCACTCTTATTTTCGGCTACTACTTTGAAACTTCCGGATAAATTTTAATGAGTCTTGTTCAGAATTAAACATATGAATAGGTGCAATTCAGATGTGTTCACAGCATCTCTTTGGCGACCCAAAGAAGGTGGAAAAAATTCTAATGCAATATATGATTTTATAGGATTAAAAGCCTAAAATTTGATCATTTCGTGAAATCGGAAAATGTAAAATGTTTTTAGGTAACAAAATCTACTTATTATATAAATAGCTTTTGATTTTTAATCTTCGACTATACGAAAGGATTACGACACAAGAATTTTTTTTTTAAATTTTCTTTCTTTCTAATTTTTTAACTTTGCTACTTTTTGGTTATTTCAGAGGATATAACATCGCAGATTTAAATTATTGATAATTTGAATTATTATTGTTAAGGCCAAATCAAAGGGAACCAGTCACGCTCAATTCTTCAATTTGTCTTCCAACTGGGGACAAATATTTTATTGCAAAACTTTTCTAAAGCCAAATCAAAGGTCAGTTATGACTTCTTTTGTGAAATAAGCTTTAAATGACTGTATCTTGACTATTTGTAAAGATTTTAAGTTCTGATATTTTCTGTAAATTTTCTTCAAAATTGAGACAGATATTTTATTGCAGATTCTGATTTTTGTTGTGTACAGACCCTAAATTTCATAATAAGCATTTCTTTAAGGGTATACTAAACATTGAACTTTTGGTTGACATTTTCTTTAAAAATTACCCCTAACTGTTCTTATTTTATCCTTTTTTGAAAAATAATTTTGATTTTTGATGTTTTAAGCGCTGTTTTACTTAAAGAAACTAAGGTCAAATATGTCCACATTTACTATAAAATATTTTAATTGCCATTTCTTGTGTTTTCAAATATTCAAAAAAGATTTATTTTGTTATGATGATTGGTATCTGAATAAAGTCAGAAATTTTTATAATCATTTGACAGAGTGTTTATCTTATTATTTCTGTTGGGTTTGTTCTTCCTATATCGCTTGTCCAAACCCTGTCGATTCTGTGATGTCATCTGACTACTCAAGCTAAAGTGAAAATATTTGAGTTTTGCAAGGAAGGAAGATATATACACTGTGGAAACCATCTCAAATTAAATGATAAATTAAGAAAGGTGTAAAGCCCCTCAAAAGTCCTTTTATACCATTTTAGAATGAAATCTGGTTACTGTCTGGAATAATGGGTCGAGGTTTTAAGCCCCAACTGTGCAGTATGTCTGTTTAAAACATTTATTTCACATGACTACATCAAACTGACAAATGAGTGGTGGCGCAAAATATGCGTTTTAATGGACGACATAACAACCGGAGCTATTAGACTCCCAGATACTACATGTCACTAGCCCAGTAATCCTAGGTTTCAATTTTCAATCTGTTTGCTCTTGCATATGTATTTTTATGTTATAAATTTGTAAAATTATGTTTAAATATGTTATAAATAATAACAGTTCATTTCTCATATTAAAATTTTATTTTTTATGTTGTATAAATTTCAACCTGTAGCTTCAAAAAGAGATTGGTCCCAAAACAAAGAATCTCTTAACAAAACAAAGACATATCTTTTAATGAAAGTATATATAAAATAAATAAATAAATACATAAATGTTTGTAAATAAATCAAAGGGTTTCTCTGTACTGTAGTAGCTAGCTTAAATGCTAAGTATGGAGAAATATTTTGATAAACTTTCTTTTGCCTGAAACATTTGATACACTAAAATCTAGGTCCACACTTGCAAACTAGTTCAAAAAGGTATTTTAAACTTTTTTTCCAAAACTAGTAATAGAATATATATAAATCTATCATGGAAATTATTACTTTGTCTAAAAACATGATAGAAGACCTTGGTCACTGGTCATATAATTTATGTCCTAGAAACTGTTACATGTTGCAATATGAATTAATGGACAGTGCTTCCATTAAATAATTTTGGTAATTGTATATTTTGATCATTCCTGACTAGCTTCAGAACATTTCCCTTTTGCTTAAAAATTCTTGCCAGTTATGGAAACAAAATAAATTTTTACAAACAAAATTAAGATTTTTTTTTCTGTTTAAACCTAATTTCATAATTATTCTTTGAAATAACCAAAATGAACATCTATACAGTAAATAAAAAGAACTGTATTTTGATTAAAAATAATTTTGTCATTCAATTTTGGCTCTTTAACATATAACATTTACACTGCAGATTTTAAGAGTTGGCTTATTTTAACCATATTTTATGAGATTCAGAGTTGATTCAAATTGAGTAATGATGTTTTATGCACCAGAAAAAAATTATTTTCACTAATTTACAATTAGTCAGTTCTGGGATGGTGGAGGACAGAAGTCCCCATAGACAACCATACACCTTCTGCAAGCCAACTGACAAACTTTCTTGCACTAGAATTTGAACTAGGCAGAGAGAGGTAATTTGATTTTATGGGTGTACTTTAGCCCACCTGGCTCCCAAGGCCCTATTGAGATTCAGAGATAACCATGTAAATAAATGTACATGTATATCCACATGAAAATGATATTATTGTATTAAAACTTTTTATAACCACACTAAAGCTTGTTAAGCTACCAACTAAAATGCAAAACCTGACCTAGATAATAATATATCCATCACATAATAAACAAAGTTGCATAATGGTAGTGTTAAATAAAGTATTACATAAAAATAATGAAATCATAATGACTTCACAAATAATGATTATTATGCCTCCATATATGGATTTATGGCAAAAAAAAATTAATAATACATGTAATAATTATTATGACATCATAAAAATGTGACGTCATTTAGAATGAAATCAAGACATCATTAAATAAAACATTAACATGTTTCAACTGTCTACCCTAGTTTTTACTGTGAGGATGTTAACAGGATGTGCACCCTTACGTCACATACAGTAATTATGACATTAACATTTTTGTGGCACTACTGAACTTCCATGCAATGCTCTAGTGTTTATTTCTAAAGGTACCAAATCACACTTGTTAACTCGGATAAAAGGATATAACCCTAAGAGTTTCATTTAAGCGACGCCAGGATTCTTTTAGGTTTTGATTATTCCAACACAACATATTCATTCAATAAAATTAGGGACTATATTTGGGTAGAGCTCATTTCCACCACCACCACCACCGTTCAACAACTAAAATTAAATTCTCTTTAAAATTTACATTTTTTATATCAATATTTTTTTCAGAATGTTCTAAATGAATTTATTCAGCCAATTAAGGCTTTCGAGTTCAGAATTATATTAAAGTTGAGAGTAAAAATAAATCTCTTTATATTTATCTTGTAAAAGAAATCAAGTGAATCTTTATCATATTTCATGTGAAAAGGTCCTTATTTTTGATGACAATTGGTTGATACATTAAACTTCAATTTCTAGTCGAAAAACTCTTGTATACAATCCTGGGATTTGAATGTTCAGTGATTTATAATAAAACTGGTCATTTAAGATGCAGACTTTCTGGGTGAAACTTTTAATGTAGTCAACCCAGTGAGTTTCTACACACTAATTACATATAAAACTGTGCATATGAATTGGGACCACCTATCTAAATTTTTAAAAAAGTGGCAAGTTTTTAGAATTTTCTTTTATGTAGTAGAGTGATAAACTTTAATGTCCAGGTCAATTTTTGCACTTACATTGCATCAATCAGTGTTAGAACAGTGGAGGAGAAAAAGGTTCTAAAAGAAAATTGGCAAATTTTGTTAATCTAGAATCTGCCCCTGTAAATCACCATGACCCCATTTTTAAGTGATATGCACAGCTATTATCGGAAGACCACCGTGTTTATCAGAACATTCTATACCTCTGTCTTATTTCAAAACTTGACAATGAGATAATTCAAATACTCACAAATAGTAATACATGGCAAAAGTTTATTTGACAGATTATGGAATAAAATTTGTCACCTTGATGTTGAAATCTCTCTCTCTCTCACACACACACACACACACACACACACACACACACACACTAGCAAAAAAAATTATTAAAACACCAAAACTCCAATTGGTCTCAATTAACATTTTAGGCATTAAGGAATTTAAAATTATCCCTTCAACAGGTTATTATGGAACTAAAATGTTTATACATGTATACAATATCTATTCTTATCTATCACAGCAAATTCAAACTTTTAGCCAGTAAAAAAAAATTGTGTGTTTCCACTTATCCTGTAAACAGCCTACCTCTATAGTTTTCTGAAGTCAAGGATTCTGTTATAAAGTCCCAGTGTAAAAAACTTGTATAAAAATTTCCTGCTGACCTACCTTGATAATTAAGATAGGTGGTACAGTGGTAAAGGTACTAGACATGTGATTTAAGGGTCTTATAGTTTGGGCTCAGCAAGGTTGTGTGGTATTTCCTTGAGCCATAATTTTTATTTTACATTACTCCAGTCCACCCAACTGCCAAATATTAAATTGATTTTGTCTAATATGCTTGGAGCTAATGATGCAACTGGCTGATATCCTACCCACAAAGGAGTTTTGTACTTTAAGCTGCTTCATGTTACTAAAATCAGGACAAGCACCTGCCTGATGAGCCTACATGCTCAGGACAAATTCAACTATCTTTATAGTAAGGTACAATAGTTTTAACCTAACACAAATGTTGGTGTCAAAGCTGACATCAAGATCATAAACATAAAATTTTAGTCTAATTCCCTTAAAAGTGATCTCGCAAGCTTAAACCCAATAAAAATAAGTTGAAAAAAATGTTAAATGTTCATTACCAAACTCACATTTTGCTTAGCCATAGGCCATATTTCTGTAAATCCCCTTATAACTGGTGACATCTCAATACCAGTAAAATAATCCCAGACAAAACATAAAGCACCCATTTAACTTACTTTTAACCATACCCTACCCTACTGTATTAGACATTAGCAGAAACACAAAATATTTTTCTAGGCTTCACAAATAAATAACTACTACTATTAATGCTACATAAAATAACAACAAAACTCACAATCAGTTGTTGGCAGGATTTGTTTAACTTTTTCAATAAAATACATGTACATAAAATAACAATAATTACCAACCACAATTTATAAAGGCAGAGTAAACAATACAGCTCTGATATCATGTACATACAGAATGAAGATTGAATTATCTTGAAACTGCAACATATACACCCTACCCTCCACCCCTGTAAACTGCTATAATACTTTACCAGCATAAAATTTGTGCAGATCATTTTACAAAATTTGTATGTCACAATTCACAAAATCAGGTGAAAATGCCATCAATAACTGATGCAATTCAATATCCATACAAATTACAGTTCTGCATCATTATTATAGAGTAATTGTGTATTAGGTACACTGTGAACATCTTTAAGCAAGCTGATACCAAGAGCAAAATTTTACAAGTTGCTGAAAATGATATAAAATATTCTTCCTGATTTAAGCCACTTCAGCATTTCTAGAAAAGAGAAAGCTAGAATAATTTTGTATGTACACAATATCAAACAGCTATGTGGACGGGACTGTAAACTGTTATTGGATTTCTTCAGGATATGTTTAAATATTTTACATCATACATGTAAGTACACAAATCTACAAATTCCACAATGTATAAATATTATCAACTATAGTATTTACATTAGCTATATTTTAAGCAAGTTATTTACAAAAAAAAAAAAAAAAATAGATCCTAAATTCTTCTCCTAACCTCAAATTTAATTTTGTCTTTTTTTACAGGGTAAAACTATGAAAACTCAAGAACAAAATAGGTAAAAAATGCATAGATATCAAGAAGAAAGGTTTGATGTAATAAGTACAGTGTGTATAATGGCAATTATTGACTATGCATAAAATATTCATTAAATAATATCAACTATAAAATATTTATGGGCATCATCATGATCCCTTCAAGAATTATTCAATATTCTAATGGCGCCTGTAGTAATTTTGGTGTATTAATTCTTTTCAATTTGATTAATGAACATTTCATTACCTAATTAAGGTCATTTATGATATTTTTGTAACAGAAGACAAGAACTCACTTTCATTGTTACAGGTTTATAACCAAGCTTTGTGTTTTGCCTCAAATTTTGTTAGTGGAATTCGGATGTTTTGGTTCATTGAAATTTAAACAAATAAAAAATTCATGGAATTTTCTTTCTATTTGATTTCAAGTTTCTAGGGTGCTCAATTTTCAAGCTAAAAGGAAGGGTAAAGAAAACTTTGATGCTTGCTACAGAAAAACTTTCAACAGTAGAAGATCATAGAGTCTGAATTTGTCTTCCACTTTCCAAGGAATTCAAAGTTTTCAAAAACTGTCTAAACCAAATAACTGATAATATTCCGAGAAATGATGTCCAATTATGAAAAGAATACAGTAAAACCTTGCTATAATGTTCATTTATATTTTTTGCATTTTCTCTTATAACCTATATCAGTCTTTACCGTACCCAATTCATCCCCCCCCCCACACACACTCATATTTTTCCTTTATCATTGTTTTCTCACAATTTAAAAACCCCTTGTAATGATATCTGACTGACAAAGGATTGCTGTAATATAAGGTTTAAATGAAATAAATTGCTGACAATGAGATTCTAATGATAAACTTTGGTATATATAGTGTCAGTGACCAGATCTACCACATAAGTCTAGCTGTTTTGTCGGTAAAATGATTGATAAGTAATAAATGTGATATGTTTATGTATATTATAGAAACAGTCTGGTTATTATTATTTTGAATTATTTAGTATTGGAATATATTTCTGTATCAATAAACCTTGCCACAGATACCTTTGTGCAATGATACATTCTGGTCAGAATTTCTACAAATAAAAAAAATCATTCTTTTTATTACCGGATATTTTCAAATACAAGTAAGATGTGACAAAGGTCATGGTGGCCAACAATGAAGCCAAACTTTAAGAGATTTTCATTTCATGGCCATACTCTACAGGGAGCAACATGTCCATGTAAGATATAAATTATTTCATTTTTAATTTAGAATGATTTTTTCAGTAGCAAATTTTATATACCCTGTTCATCAATGTCATCACAAACACAAAAAAATATATAATTACATAGATTTTGCCCTATAAAAATCAACATTCTGTACTTCTACAAATTACCAGATCTACATACATGTATTTCAACCAAGTTTAAAAAAAACTATAACATTCATAAAATCAATTATTTATCCACAGACAAATCTCACAAAAATTCTGTCTGCATTAATTTTAATCATATTAAAAATCTCAAACTACTGGAATATTTTACGAAAAACTGAATTGAATAATTTACAATCAAGCTGTAATGTCTGTTGTTCCCCTCTTCACTACACAGGATAAAGTATTTCTAGCACTATACAATATTGTCTACACCAACATCTTCAGGACTGCAGATTTACCATACAAACTGGTATGTCTTAATGAAAAACATTAGGTTTGGTTTAGACAGGTTACATTGTAAATCATATTAATAAAACAATGGTGATGTATCCCTCCTTAGCACTTTATGTTACTACAAGCACAGGCCACAGGTTCGGAACAAATCACAGAATTTTAAATGTCGGTTATTTTCTGTTTTAACTAGCAAAAGAAATCAGGTCATGCAAAGTATAACTATTCAATCAGCTTCTGATAGTTAAATCAGAACAAATCCCCTGTGGAGCCTCTGATATATACATCAGAACAAATCCCCTGTGGAGCCTCTGATATTTAAATCAGAACAAATACCCATGTGGAAGGTTTATTTGTTTTTACAGTAATACATATGTACTGTAATACTTTTTACTATCCATTCTGGTTAACTGAGACATGGATAAATTGGTCAAACTGGTCAGTGTGTATACAATCAATGACTGACCCAGCAACATAAATCCTCTTGTTGGACAAGCACTCTATTTTGTCCATAAGCACCGTATCGTTCATGAACACCATTTTGGTAAAATCCTTTCTATATTACTTCAACTCCATGGATTGTTGCCTGTATCTCCACCGTCTAAGGAATCTAAAGCCAAATAAAATAAAACATACATTAGAATGGACTCATATAAATGTAAGCATACTTCTATTTCTGTATGGAAAGATTTCAATAAGTATGCTGGTTATTATGAACCAAATCTGTAAACAAACTAGCAATCATGAATGACTTCATTCAAATTCCAATCAAGAAGTAAAAGCTAAAGCAGTCATTTGATATAAACACCCAATGTCGTCATTGCCCATTTCATATATATAAAATATAATGGCATCAGAATTTGTCAGAAAATTTGTCAGTTGGTGTGTTGAAAGTAAGTTGTTTTCTCGGGGCACTTGTTTCCTCCACCATCCCAAAACTGGCTGCATGAAAATTAGTGAAAGAATAATGACTGGGGAATAAAAAACATTATTCACCCCCACTGATCTACCTCTCATTTTGGTCACTTTCTCAGTAGTTGAAGCTTTAGATACACGACTTTTTCCCAGTGGTAAGAATTACAATACACAACTTATTTTCCTTATTATACCAGTGGTAGGATTTTAAAATTGGCAGATCTGACTGAAAAATTGGCTGGTATCTAATTAAAGGGAGAGTTCTCTAATCTAAGTTGATAAACAAATTACAACTGGAATTCATACTATCAAGATGAACCTAAAAACAGATTATGGTTTAAACTTTAATAACAACATACCTTGAGGCTGTGGAGAGCTTACACCATGACTCGCATTGGATCGTCTCATGGATACTTCTACATCTGACATCAGACGAAGATCTCTCCGTGAGATCTTAACAGGAGTTATACTTGTCTGTGTCACTGACCGATTTGAGCTTGGACGAGAAACCTGCTGCATTTCACTTCTCGCACTCAGTGGACGATTAGCTCTATCACTGAAATAAAACAATGCACATGTAAAATATTACATCATCTCATATCTTGTATTGGAAGAGTGGAATATGAGAATTGTAATATTTTGTTTTGGGTACACAACATAAACTGAAAATATCCACATTATTTTACTGTGGATCTAATATATCACATGTATGTGTAATTGCTTCTGTAAGTCTCATCCTGCAATTTGTGATAATTAAAGACTTTTAGATACAAGAGCAATAGCTGAGATTGGATACCACACCAAATGATGTCAATAAACACCCAATCATATGGCGTAATTATGATAACATATGTTTCTGACATCATACATGTGGTTAAAAAATTATTATTTCTATAATAAATGAGAATTATAGCCTTGACAAGACAAAAAAAAGAGTTGTCAAAACAGTGTAGAAATCAAGTTCATTAAAAAATTTTATACATGAAAATGAAGTTTACAACTGGAGTTACGGCAAATGCTCTTTTGTAATTTATAAAGGTGATATCACATCTACATAATTTTGTATGAAATGGAGGTCAGCAAAAATCTACACGTGTAAGTATTGTGATGTCACATTAAACCATGACAACATGCGAAAAACGATGTTGCAAAAACACCTAGAATAGTATCACAGAATTCACAGATCTTTTTGACATCAGCACAAGGATACAGAACATCCAAGAATTTTCATGAGATGTCATTAAAATTTCAGGATTTGAGATTCTAAGTGATACCTTCTTGATTATTTAACATATGACATACACCTACCTGGTAGAGTTGTGCTCTCTGTGACTGTTTGGAGCTACAGGTTCATGTTCACCAATAGAGCTTTGTACTGAGTTATGTAAATCTAAATCTTCACCTCTGTATTGTCCAAGAGCTCCTGATGCTAACAACTCTCTCATCTTTTTCTTCAAATCTCGACTAGTTTTCTTGTAATAATACAGATCTCTCTCTAATTGTTGTACTCTAAAAGATAAACATATTTAAAATCTTTAACATCACACAATGTTTACAAACTGTTGTCATGGTACCTATACTACATTTTCTCCTCCAGAAACAAGAGGTTAAATACAGGATGCATATTCCAGATAAATATAAGGATTGTCTTTTAGAGGTTCTAAGTATCTAATAGCAATTATTTTTTTCCTCAAAATGCCTGCATTCAATTCCCATCCTAGTGTGATAAAATTTATTATTTTGTTTGTTTTTCTACAGGTATTCCAATTTTCTAACACAATGCCAGAAATCACTGTCTAGATTTGAATGAATTACACACCAAATAAATAATATCCCACCTACCAACCACCAATTGAAAATATGTATGTAAATAACAAGTAACCTAGCATTACAGGTGCTACCTGTAATTTCCCATCTACCCAACAGAAATATCTGTATGTATATAACTACTAACCTAATATTATTGATGCTACAGAAGTAATATACTACAAGCACTTAATTTTCCTGATATCCATGACATTGTAACAATTGACGAAAATTAATTGTCATGAAATTAAAGTGATTTACAGTATACTATATGTATTTTTAACCACTAACCTAGCATTACTGATGCTGCTGCTATTATTAGTATCTGACCCTCCTCCGTTATCTGCTATCTGATGCATAAGTAACTGAATCTTCTGTTCATATTCATTTTGCTGCTTTGTCAGTTTGCGATCAATTTCACATGCTGATCTTTGCAGTGTGCCTTCAAGTTCTCTAATTAACCTGGCCTGTTCATCTATTTTGACCTAAAATAATAAGTTTTATTACTAAGAACAATAATATTTCTTTTAATCCACAAGTGTATAATCTTATGCAAACCTACTTTCAACACAAACATGAAACAAAGAAAGAAGTAAAGGGTTATGGGTTCAATCCTCATTTTAAAATTACCTGAAGTTATTTTCATTTTCAATTGAGATTAAAAACCAAGGTCCTTTGCCTTGGTGTTCCCATGCTTAAGTGTATGCCAGGTTCCCATGCCCCTGTCTATGCCAAAATGCCATGTCTCACTCAGCATATACCAGTTCCCATGTTTCAGTGTATGCCAGGTTCCCATGCCCTTGTCTATGCCAAGTTGCCATGTCTCAGCATATGCCAAGTTCCCATGCTTCAGTGTATGCCAGGTTCCCATGCCCATGTCTTTGCCAAATTGTCTGTCTCAGCATATGCCAAGTTCCCATGCTTCAGTGTATGACAGGTTCCCATGCCCCTGTCTATGCCAAGTTGCCATGTCTCAGCATATGCCATGTTCCCATGCTTCAGTGTATGTCAGGTTTCCATGTCCCAAGTACATACTTCAAGTTGAAGTATTTTCATTCTCCAATGAATTCTGAGGTAATGAGTTTTGACTGTAACCTTTTTCTATCTTACCTCCATTTCACTATTCTTTAGGTTCAATTTTCTATGACTGTCTCGTAATCCTATGACCTTCTCAAAATATTTTGACAAAAGTGTCTTGGTTTCAAAAGTTGTTAAAGAATTTAATTTATTCATCATATTATCTTCACTCTGAAAAAAAAAATCATAAGTTATATAAATTGCTTGTTATCTTGATGGCAAGTTATGGTAAAAAAAATATTAACAGGTGCACTACAAGTGCATGATATATACAGCACATGATACACCTGCCTGCAGCAACTCTTATAAAATATATACAAACCCACACAAATATACAAAAATATACAAAAGGGAAGAAATACATTAGATGGATGTAGAATCCAAAGTTTAGAATTCAACAAATATTCATGACAATCAACCAATCAATTTCCTCCAAACTTTGTTTAATAGGTAGCATAGGTAGACAAATTGATTCCACACCCGTAATGTTCTGTAATTATTACCATTACTCTTATAGATTTTAGTGCATATGTACTTAAAATTTGAATGAGGAAAAACATTTTTTCCTTCAAAAATTTTCTAAGTCTAATGGATTGCCATGACGTGTATAAAATGAAATAAGTTTAGTTTAGCAATATTATTTTACTGCTTTGAAGGTATTATGACACCATTTCTTGAGAAAATCACGCCATTAGGGCCAAAATATCGTAAAAAAAATTATTTAAAAACAATTGTTAATGTTCTAGTGCTGAAAATCCATCATTCTAAAAGGATAAAATACATTTATTAGCAGATATAGCATGAATGGTAAGGAATTAGCCAAAATTTGGTGAATAATGTTCCATAACCTCAGAACAAAAATATCAAAAATTCAATCAATTGTATACAGATAATAAGGCTATCATGACAAAACGACAGTGTAAAGTACGAAGTAATTTCAGCAGGTATATTCAAGATACAATAAAACATGTAAACAAAGAAGAGAAAGACAATTATATAAATTATAATATTCCCTCCTCTAAGACTGTGATTATTGATTGCTGACGTAATGTTCAACAATGTGAAGTACCGGTAACTATGTATCATACCTGAGACAACATCTGTGAATGCCTTAACTCTAACTGTCTATTGTGTATTGTCTCGTTCTTATAATCAATGGCAGCTTCTAACGCTTCTATAGCTTCATCTAACTCTATAATCCTATAAATTAAATAAAGAGAAGTTGAGAAATGCCACCAGATAACTCACATTTATTAATGGATAAGTTTACAGAGGTTTCGATATAACACCACAGCTATGAAAATAGTTCTCTTGCACTGTTTGCAGGTGAGCTAAAAAATTAATCTGATCATAGTATACTTCCAAATATCAATTAAAACATTATTTCCAATAAGAAGACATCCACAAAAACACCTTGGCACATCTATTCTACCAAAACTTATTTTACATAGGACAACGTCATTCATGTGCTTTAGGTTGACATCATTGTTATTCTGTGAAATAGATGAGCTAATGATACTTCATGATCCATTATGCTTTGAAAGTAAACTTGTTGAAAAGGTAACACTTTATGTGTATCTATAATTTTTTTTTGTTAATAAATGTTTCCTAAATGCAACACTTTGTCAGTACTCATAATTATATAAATATTCTCCAATAACCTTGACCCAGATAAAACAGCATGTCTTATGCGTGCTAATAACTGATAGGATAGTTTTATGTCAAATTTATTCAAAACAGTTCTGTACTTTTACTTCAATGTTGAAATGATTTAATTACTCAAACTAAGATTAAATGGGTTTTACCATGTGGGCTTATATTCTAGTAAATAAAAATCCATTTTGCAAAGTACATGTAAACATGTATTGGGCAATATAACCATTTGTGTAAACAAAGACTGAAAGATAATCTTTGTGACAGTAACAGTACAAAGCCCAATAAATCTTTATACAGAAATAAATGTGAATGATACAGAAACTATATCAAATAGCTTTGTTTTAAAATGACCATAATACTGGCCTTCTTTCTTCTTGTTCTGATATTAATTTTCCATTGTGTATTTTATCTTCTAGTCCATCTTTTTGTTTCTGTAACTTTTCTCTGGCTTGTTTTAGTTTATGTATTTCTTCTTTCATCTCGTTCTGTATGTCTTCTGGTGCCTTGGATAATTCTTTACTTTTTTCTTCTAATTTCTTATCGACTGATTCTAATTTTGTTGACACTGACAACAAACTCTATGTTAATAAAAAAAAAATAAATAAATAAATAAATAATAAAAATCTTTTTTCAAGATTTCATTAACAAACATTTGCAATCACATTAAATAGGTTTTATCCATTTCCATGAAATAAGTCTAAAGATGAACAGACATTATAAATGTACATAAAGATGCCTTAAATTTAACATCTTAAGCTAAGTTGTAAGTTCACGATGCTAATAATATTTACAGTGTTTTAATTTATAATTTAAATCTAAATTTTTATTAAAAACAGAACAAAATGTTTGGTAAAATATTAGTTGATGTTGCAACAATTTTTCAGCTAATATCAATCCTTGACCGACAAAATTTATTGGATTTGTTTTATTTTTTTTATGTATCTACAGGTGCATATTATGTATGTAAAATGAAAAATACATGTATTACATACTGTCATGTTACAGTGAAATTTCATTCAAAAGTTAGAGCTATAGGCAAGTTTTTTCATATACATGTATGTTACCTTATTTAGCACTTGACTAGATCGCAGTCTTTTTATCTCTAACTCACTCTTTTCTGCTAAAACTGCTTCTTTTTTGGCAATGATGGCTTCTCTTCGCTTCAAATCCTATAAAAAAATTAAAAAACACAAACTGTATAATACCAAAGCTTGATTTCTTAAGTTTCAAACAAACAGTTTTAATAAACACATTTAATTTTCTTTTAAAACATCCAAATTATAAAATTTTCAAACCAATACAATTTTAAGAATGCCACAAATGCTGCATTCAACAATGCTTGTGCTTTTCAATTCAAAGCTATTTATGGATGTTAAAAATAACATAGCATCTCGGTCAATTAAATCTTTCTGATCTTTTATCAGTAATCTCCCTTAGATCAAGACAACATTGGTATTGACTGAAGTACAAATGTCAAAATATAAAATATACAGGGCATCTATACACAAGTTTTGAGTAATTTTATCATCAACCCCCTTTCAGAACCATACCACACACTTGCACTCCTACGTGTGCACTTGCACAGCCAATAACTATTGAACAGCATGTTTGTCAAAGGAAAAGCATACATACACTTTTGAAAGGCCTCATTATCTTGTGAAGTTAGCTGAATAAATACATTGCATTAAGAAGATTACTACCTCTTGTAGTTGATCTATCTGTTGCTTTTGAGCTAAAACTTTTTCTACTTCATTATCTAGCCATTTCTTCTGGTCTTCAATCTTATCATGGTCATCCCTTAATAAAACAAAATTTTATATACACTTGATAAAATTTATGATTTTTTTTCTCCAATAAATACTTCATATATGCTAAATGTATGTCTTAAAGTAACAAAATACATTAATGTGTGACTGTATTACCCGCTATTAAAACTATGAGAAACCTATGAACTTTGTTTTATTCAAAACTAAAACAAAATTATATATACACATGAACCTCCTCCCAATCATTCAAAATTATAATATCTATAAACAATAATAATACTGTACATGTATTATTATTTTAATTATCAAAATACCCCTTTCTCTTACCTTTTTGCTTTTAGTGCAAGCAAAACAAAAAGACCATTTAATTCAACTGATGTGAATATTTTTTTTAATACAGTAAACTCCCTTTAACTCCTTTATAACTGTAACTTTGCTTAGAAAATGTTTCTTTCTCCCTTGTCTTATAAGTCAAAATCTGACAAACAAATGTTTATGATACACTTGATTTTACTGCACAGTAATAATCATACACCTACATGTTTATGGGTGGAAGAGAACCACTCCGTAGTTTGCGTTGGGCTATGGCAATTTCTTCATTTTTTCGTTTAAGTATTTTTTGCTGCTGTTCATTCTTCTTCTCTAATTCTTTAACTCTTTGTATTTCTTTCTGCATGTCCCGCTTAGTTATGAAAATAAAATTGCATATGTCTATATTTACAGCATTATTATTCTCTTAAAAGTATTTTTTTTCAGTTATCATTCACTAATTGATAAATAATACCATTAGAATCCAGTATGGGATGGAAAAATATCTGTTCAAATTATAAATGACCTTGTCCCTTTTTCAACTTGAATGGCAGCTTATAAATAACAGCTTACAGATCACAGTGCCTCTCAACACCTAGACCTGAATCCCTCCCTGGCAAATCCTATGGTAAGAAAGTTCGTCAGTTTTTTTTTCCCAAATATCTGTTTTTTTTTGTTTTTTTTTCTGGGTGGTCTGGTTTCTTTCACCACACCAGAACCCATGTATACATGTAACTGTATGAATCTTGACTAGGGTATAAAACATTATATTTCCATTTTACTATTTTCTCTCTTCACGTGTATATTAAAAGTATGTTCTTGAATCTTACAAAAATACAGTGTTAATCAATAAAGTAGATAAGAAAGAGTTACCTCCAGTTTTACTTTTCTCTCCATTTCATCTTTTAATTTTTTCTGTAGATTTTCTTGCTGTTGTTTCATTCTATCAACTGCCAACTCAAGATCATTTATCCTGTAAGAGATTATTATATAAATGTCAATATAAATAATATGTTTGTAACTTATAAGGAAAGTCTTTTCTCAGTCGGCTATTAATATAGTTTTATCAATTAATTATACAATGGGAAACCTAATATCAAAAGTTCCAGACATTTTAATTTTTCTTTTTGCCAATCAGTTGAAATAACAGAATATATAGCATTAGCATCTGCATGAAAGTTTATTATGACAATATGTTATTCAAAAAATATTATATATTAAAAAAAGAAATGTTAAAATTAGATTACATGTACTGAAGAATGAATGCCTAATTATGTAACAGAAAAAATTTACATACTTCTTTTCATTCTGAGTTGAGAAATTAGCTATTTTTTCAGTCTCTTTCTGTTTCTTCTGAAGGACTGACATTCTTGCTTTTGATGACTCAATTTTCTTTCTGTATTCCCTGCAAAAAATTATAAATTTACAGAAAAAAGTTATTAACAACCTATTTGTGAACATACACATATTGTAGACTCATGGTAGTAATTTTTTGAAGTGTTCAAAGGTGTTTGAATTATGTGTTTAATGTTATTGTATAAACAACAATATTCATGATGTATTCAAATTGTTAGCTACTTTTTGTGCCACAACTTCATCGGGACAAAAGAACCCTGTATACTATTCATATACTAAACCATACACTGTCATGAAACTGACAGACTTTATGCAAGTGAATGTGAAAGTTATCTTTACACCAAAACCTGCATAAAAATAATTCATATGCTAGCAAATATTTTTAAGCATTTTTATATCCTGTCCATTCTATAACAGTTTTTTTTACAAGCAATCATGATTAATGTGATAAGTCTTTGTTTCTGCTTTAATACTTTAATGAGGTAAAAATAAGTAAGGGCTGTTCCAGAAAAAACTGTATGGGTGGGTTTGAAGGCACTTTTTTGAAACCCCCACCACCCACAATTTCTTTTTTTTTTTCTAATACAACCACCCGTAGAATTTAATTATTCAGAGATACCACCACCCATATAAATAAATTAAATCAATAATAAGTTTTAGATCAATACAGGATGTATCCTCATAAATGTGATATTACAATTAAAAGTAACAATTCATACAAAAAGTTCTGAGGAAATGGAATCAACTCCTCAGATGCAGTATTCCCCACATGCAACCTCCATTTAACTTGTAAACTTTGCAATTATCACAAATTACAGAGGTCCCATAAAATATGATTCTTGCTTGACAGGAAAAATCTCACTTTAAAATATTATGAAACCTTGTATTCAGACTATATAAAAGAAATTATACCATCTTTTTTACTTCTCTAACCTTGTTAATCTTCCACATTCCATGCCGTATGGTATTACTGGTGAAACACCACAATGTGCCCCCTTGCACTAAAGGCGAATGGACAGGATTCTCTGTCCCACTGTATACAAATTGGACCTTTTTAAGTAATGTCTCTTAAATAGCTTTCAGAAAAGCTTAGTACCCTGATAAATGCCCAAGCCATTATATATTTTGTTGTATATCCATATGTACATTTATAATGTTGAATTTTTATGGACACTGGGTACTTCAACCAGTTATTGGGATAGTTTTAAAAAATTGTACAAGGATCATTTTTAATTTTTGAAAGTATATTTGTACATCCCAAGTTGTACAATGTATCGAGCTTTTAATTCTTTTGTTTATGCTATGTTTCCTTTTTGTTGCTTACATTTGTCAATTTTGCATTTTTCAGATGCAAATAACTGCAAATTAGGCAATGAAAAATAATTTAAAAAAAATTTTTTTTTTTGATATGCATTTATATATAGCCTAGTTATTAACACCACAATTACTAATCAACAGATAAAATGGACTTAACTCTAATACTGAGATAATAATACAAACTGTGTTCAGTTTTTCAAAATACAAACAAAATTCAGTTAAGGTTATTCTTTGTCAGTACTTACAGTCAGGTAACATTTTAATCATAAAATCACTGCAATATTACAAAAATTTCTACGTAAATGAGAGAAAAATTTATGGCTAACGTAATTCCCTATGGGCCTCTCACTCTCAGACGTTGCTGACAATGCTGGTTCATTAACATAAAATTTCGACTGGAGCTGAATGAAATAATCCTTACAGTTGTCAAAAGATAAAAGATCGTTTCTTTATAAACCGATATCTTTATAAACAGATAAACATTACTAAAAGTCGGCGATATTTTGCTCCATTTAATGGGGGAATCCCATAAACAGTTACATTCGCGTTCATTAGCTGTTACGAGATAGAAATTTATTAACTTTAATTTGATTGGCTCAACCATATTCTAATTTTAACATTCGAGGGGTATTCCCGGAAATTGCCAACATGTTGGCGATGTTTGATCAGGTTTAAACTCAAATTAATGTTAAAATTTAAAATCAAGTATGTACCATTTGATCAAAGACAATTTTAAATACAGGTATGAACCCCATTATGCCAGAAATTAAACACGATGTCTTTGAACGCAAACATAGCGGTATTTCAGAGGGGGGTGTAGAAATGCATGGTCTTCCTTTTATTTCTTAGATGTATCAATCATTTCTAATAATATACTTGACACCTATGAATGTATTTTTGTATTCTGTCAGCCCGTTCTGCTCCAACCAAGCGCAGACGTCTTCAACTGACCTCGGCCGCATGGCGGAAATTTTCTGGATTAACACAAATAAGCAGTCTACGAACCGTCTTTATGTCGGTACACAAAACAACAATACAGGGGAGCTAACTTGTTTACCTTTTTTTGTTACCATGATGTCATATAAACGATTATTTCCTGCAGTTTAATTTGTTTAGGGGAGAGGCAAGTTTTCGCGACATAAAAACGACAGAAATAAATTAAAATAATATAAATTTTGTGACAACCCATAGAATTTAATTTATTTGAGATACAACCACCCACAGAAAATAAATGCCAGATACCCCCACAACCCACAGAAAAATATATCGTTTGCCGTCAAAGGGTACCATGTAATTTTTTCTGGAACAGCCCTAAGCTAAGAGTTACTTTTACAGAAATGACTCACCACTACACTACTTCACCAGTTTATATTACAATAAAAGATTTTTGACAATAAAAGATTTTTGATTAAGTTTTTGAAATTTTGAAATCTGAAAAATAAGTCAAGTAGGTTAGGTAGACTTCACTTACTGTTGTAACTTTTGTTTTTCTACTGTTTCTTGTTGTTCCTTTGCTTCTAAATCTTGCATCATTTTCTGCATTTCTTGTAAATCTTGCTTAACTTGTTCTTTTTCCTTAAAAAAAATTACCATAAAATTTCTAATGAATATGCATAAAACTTGCTTTATGTCTTTAGAACTAGAGTTTATGTCCTTTTTCATATTTAGACCACAATTTACCTGCATATAAAAACCACCTGTTTTATAGTATTAAATGTCTTACATACTATCCATGGTCTTTATTTACTGGTTTTACTGCAGATATAAACAAAAATCTTTAATCTTACTACTGATATAAAACTTTGTATTTAGTTCTTTTTTTTTCAAGGCAAGTGCTCAGGCCAAGGTAAGTAACTCTGTTGTTCAACAGGACAAAATAACCGATCAGTAATTATTATTTTACAAAAAATAACAAATTATCCTGTCAAGCCTACAGCTTTCATAAAATATCTGCATGCGTTCTGGACAAAACCTTCAATAAATTATATTGCCTGTGTGCAAGATTAAACAAAAAATATGCATATGGTTTATCTTTGATCCTAATACTGGATGCACACACATGTTCTCAGATGTAATTGACCGAGGATAGCAACAAATTTATGAAGATATGTAAATAAGCGTAGCAGAATAAAGTTGTAAAATGTCAAAACAGATCGATTTCAATCATTACAAATCGAGCAACTAATTGAATTACCAATCTTTCAGAATGACTTTTGTGTGTCAAATAATAGGATTTAAAAATCGGAAAACATTTTAGGCATTCCAGAATCATAATTCATACTTCAAGGAATAAAAAGATCCTCAAATGTATTTTATCAAACATTAAAGGAAATATTTTGAAGATATGTAAATAAGCAAACCAGAATGGTACAATCAATCAATCAATCAAACATCAATAAATAAATAAATAAATAAATAAATAAATAAATAAATAAATAAATAAAAATCCCATAACAAGAAACATATGTACATGTATATTTGTATTATAAAATTTTCTTTAATTTTTTTTTCTCAATCCTCAAGCTCTACAGGATATTTACTTCAACAAAACCAGAGAAGGTAAGCTATATGGTTTACATTTTTAACTGTGGATCTTGTCAATAAAACATTTTACAGAAACTTTTTATGAACTATTGTCCCAATGACATACTGAGCATTAGTGAAAACTTTTATGCTGATGTTATCTTACATATATATTTAAATTACATACACAAAGAATATATCTACTTATATAATTTGTTACCTTTTCCAATGCCTTGATCTTGGTAGAATATTGTTTATTCATAGAATCAGCTTCCTTTCCCGTCTTAACCAGTTCTTTAATAAGTTGTTCCTTTAATCTGGAACATAGTGAATCAAAGTAAACAAAATAATCATAAATTACAGGCAACTGATTTTCTATTCAATATGAAAAGAAAAATATCAAAAATAAATGTTTCAATATCAATGAATATTTCTTCTGAGGAACTTAGCTTGAGCTTGACAAATGCCAAGGTATTAATTTACTTCTAAGAGAATATAATGCTTGTTTACCCTTGTTTACCTGCACCATTGTGACCCAGTGTCCTAGCAGAAGTGTTCTTTGGAGCATGCTAAGGCAGATCATTTACATTCCACAAAATCATGCTCCTCTACATTTCAGGGCCTCTGTGGTCGAATGGTCTAAACCCCTTGCTTACGGATCTCAGCACCTCTAAATGCCTGGGTTTGAATCCACTCAGGACAGATCCTAGTGTGAGAAAGTTTGTCAGTTCACTTGCTGAAGGTCGATGGTTTTCTCTAGGTACTCAGGTTTCCACCACCATCCCAGAACTGACCGCCTCAAAATGAGTGATAGAATCTTGACTGAGGCATTAACACCATTACTCCACTTTACTCAACTATGTTTGCACTGACATCAATTATAGTTAAAAAATTTTTTTTTTTTGTGTAAATTGATAAGGTACTCTTATAGCAATAGCAAATCAACCACCTAACAAACTTACCTAATATTGATTGATAAATCTCTCATTTTTTGATGAGCCTCAGTCATTTTTAACTGGGAGTCTTTAATCTGTCTTTGCGTGTCTTGACTCTTTCTCACAATATCATGGAACTGTACATCACCTGCTGAAGATGATACACTATATCTTCCTGCTAGAAAAAAAAAAAAATTGTAGTTTTATAAATTCAACAAAACATCTTTCTTTAAAAAGAAAACATCACAAAGATAAAATTCAAAAATTTAAAATCAAACACACAGGAAGAAAATAATGTTGATAAAAACAGTAAAAAAAAAATTTTTTTTTTGGTAATATTAAAATATTCAAAGAATTTTTCAAAATTCAAAACTAATTTATCACTTGCAATCATAAAAGAATCAAAATAAAAGATAGGAATCAAATTCAAAGAATGTTACAAAGTTGTAATGTTATAATAAACAGAATTTGACAATGTGATTAGTACATGTACATACATGTAATGCAAATAACAAGAATTCCATGGATTAAATACATGTATCTTGCCTGGTTAGTTTTTGATTGAGTAGAAAATACATTACTTTAACACAAATTTTCACATTTTGACATGCTGCTGCCGCCTCATATGACGACACAGGATAAATAACACCTGAGTCTCACCTTATGGCAATGCCAGGCTCGACAAAAATGTACCTGTACATTATTTTTCATGTTAATTTTTCACAGAAGTGTTTTTCTTTCTCACTTTCTGTAAGTGAAATTGTTGTTACATATTGGTTTTTAAGTTTATATTATAAAACCTTTACCTTCTTTACTTATCTTTATTTCTGGTATGTTCATTCTATCAGCATTGTTTTCTTTGTTGTCTTCCTGATTCTTCTTTCCTTTCTTTATACGGAATGTTCCTCGTCTCACAAATTTCCCATCTTCCCTGTAACAAAAATTATTAAATATTATACTCAGATAATTTTTAATCTCCACCCCCAAAGTTCTTTATATCAAAGTATTCAAATTTCAGTATTGAGTTTTACATGTAAATCCTTCAATTAAGCTAATTACACCAACTTCTTCAAATTTTAGGTGCCCCTAATTGCTGTAACAAGAGCTCTCTAGTAAACATTATAACTTCCCTGTTCATACAGACTACCAATAAATTTTAACAAAAAACTGAGGTGTTTAAACATAAAAAAATTAAACCTTTTTAAAATAAAATGGCAATGCTAAGGCTAAATTTAAGTTAATGACATACTTATTCTATTCTTGAGTTTATGATGTTTAAGTCTGACATTAGCATACAGACTCATCATGTAAAGTGACTATAGTACAAGACTACACCAAGTTGGGTAACCATTCCATTATAAATTTAATTCATAAACATTTGTGCCAGTGCTCAATCATTAATCATTTGGAATTATTTTGAAATTTGTGTGTATAAGATGAATGCACAGCTCAAGGACATACACAGTCCATCTGGGCCTTCAGACCATGAGTTTACAGCATTTACATGCCCATATTTGACATGTGATAAATTTATAATTAAGGGGGTTTAAGTTATTTACCCGACAGCAGGTGCTTTAGCTTTATCTTCCTCCTGTACATCATCTGATCCCCCTTCATCACTGAATGTGGCATGTAAAACTTCATCATTATCTTCTAATCTACTGACAAGTAACTGACTACGAGCCCTAAAACTTTTCATCACTCTGTCAAGAGTAAATAATGCTGGACTGGTTTTAATATTTCTTGATGGTGGACGAAGACTGGAATATATCTTAAAGAAGGAAATAAACAATGTGTTAACATGTTGTTTAATCATTCTGAAATCAAAAACAACAAACTCTGTAAGAATATGTTGCACTGGACATAGTGGTTGCATATGGTCATAAAAATTTTAAAAAGCATGCAGCAACTTGTATCTAGGTAACTGGACACTGTAGACAGAGTAAATGTATATGAATTTTTTGAAAAAAAATTGTGACTATGTGGTTTACAATTCGCCATTATCACTTTAAAAAAGGTTTATTCACAGGTCACATGCTGATACCTGCAGAAACAATTAGCTAAAACCATCTGGCTGAATGTTTGTTTTGATTACATCAATAAGTTCATAATGGAAAATTTTTTCTTAACTATCATAATATGATTTTACCATATCTGTCCTTCTGTTTAAGTGTATTGGAACAGACTTTGGTCGTCTACCGGAAGTTGGAGCAGGAGGGGCACTTGCCGTCACAGCTTCATCATCTATTAAACTGCTTTCTTTTATCAATGACTCCTAGTTAAATAAATACATGAGTCAATAAATGAATAAATATTTGTTGTTATTTAAAAAAAGATCTATTAGAACTCACCAGTGCTTGTACTTTAATGAGGCCATGATGTTCAGGATTATAACAAATGTTCTACCTTACTTTGTACAGAGGATATAAACACAAACAAGTAAATTTCTATATTTAACATTGACAACAGGCACATACTGAAAACATCTTTCTAAAATCCTAATCTATTATCTCTAACTTTACTCATATTGTGAAAATATTGGAATTTTTACTTAAAACTCATTAGCCTTTCTTTAAACTAGAGCCTTTCATTTTAAACAGATATTTGTAAATTCCGATAGTATATTTGTAGGGCATTATTCTCACTTTCTCACTTTTTATTTTCTATAATTTAAATTCATATTTTTCAGGCATGTAGTGTACTTTCATATGAAAAATAACATTAAATTCAATGCTCAATTCAACACAATTTTTTAAATGATGACATGGATTACCCTTCCTAGGTTTTATATGACGGAATGATACAGCAACTGGCTACTGAAATCAAGTACATGTGTACTGAAGATTCATATCTTATCACTAAATGGGGATTTTCAGAGACAACTTTTAATTCCTGGCATCTGTAATAAGCTAACTAATTGTTTTTCAGCTGAGATAAAACACAGAAACCTGTCCTCAAGAATGCTAGACTAATCTTAAAGAGTTTGAAAAAGAAAAGGCCAATGGTTGCTGCTATTTAGGATGCTTACAACTACAAGCCACATTAGGAGTCTGACTAGAATAAATGAGATAAGGAAATATTCATACCTAGCCCTAAGAATATGAATGTAAGAATCTGAAGCTTTGACACTATAATCTGTTATATAAAGGTCTAAAATTACAAAGAACAGATTGACCATAATATACTTATTAAGTAAATAATGTTATGGCATAAAGGTTGTTTATACTAAAGTAATAAGAATATAAAAATTTACAGTATATTGTATTGTGGTGTATCATTTAAATTTTCTGGTGATTTTTTCCCGATAATCAAGACTTCATAAGGTAGGAAATTGTATGTTTTCAGCAATATTTTGACTTTGTTTTTAGGCTTGCATTGGTATGCTTACTGAAAACATTCAAATACCATAATTCTTATAGTTCTAAGATAAAACTGAAAGTGACTCTAAAATAAAATTGCCTTCATTTCCTTCTTAACATTGGGTTCAATATCTTGATAGTTTTTAGTTTTACACATTCAAAATCTGTCATTCTTTAATCTTGTAAATCTTGTCAAAAATTAATTTTTTGCAGTAAACTAATGTTCAGGTATCTTTTAGAAGAGAAAAACGGAGAAATAAATAAGAAAAGATATAATTAAAAAAAAAAAAGGAAATATTATAAATATGTAATGAATGTTTTGTTCATTTAAATTATGATAAAAACCTAATAATAAATCTGCAACTATCTTATTATAAAATTTAATAAAAATTACATCCTTCTCTCTTTGCCAAAAAACTTTATAAACCAAACACTCAATAAAATGGATCTTAAATTGACCATGTGATTTGTGATGAAAACATATACGTATAAAATTAAAAACCAAAAAGTGCTGATACGACAAACTGTATCAAGTCAAACTTGCTTTTAAAAACATGTACATGTATATATCTCATACTATTAATACCAATATAAGTTTAACAAATGAATCTTCAAACTTGCTTAATTTAAAATGGAGTGTTGCATTGTAAAGGAATTCACCAGTATACCAAGTGATACCTCTTAATGGTTGTATGGAACTTTTGTTTCGCATGGAACTGAAAATCTTTAAGTGTATATCAAGAATTTCTGATATTATGTTATTTTTTCACACCAAAATGTCAGATTTTGCCATTTCATATCTACTGATAATAACAGACCCACACAAATTTTAGAGACATCATATGGTAAACTAGTGAATCACATTAAGTTATAGAAAAGAAAGAAAACAAGGTTGGTAACTGTTTGTGAGTCCTGGATAAAATGACTGACTTTGTTCAAGTGTACTTTGTCAACTTGATGATCAGCAATTTAAAAAAGACTGAAATTACATTTTCAAACAAGTTGAGAAATACAACAAGACCAGTCTGACCATTTTAACCAAGACCTAACAAACTTCATCAATCCTTGACTGGTCTTAGTGTTACTGCAGTGCTGTATACTTACATCAACCTCGGGCTAAGAAATTTAATTACGTCAAAATATTAATTCTTACACATGAAAACAAAATCTCTGACATGAAAATAATGTTTTCAGAAATATTACCTAAATATGAAATAATTCAAATTCAAAAATTCAATGAGAATACAATAAAATATACAAAGTTTATCAAGTTGAAACATTTTCTAATATTCAGACTTTAAATGCCAAAAAGAGTAGAGTTTAACATGCCTTAAAGGCCACATCTACAAAAAGTTGTCTGCCTATAAAAAGAAGTATGATAAATTGTTGTGGTTATAAATTGGGCAATAATCAGAATAAAATCAAAGAAAAAGTTAAACAGAAGTTAAGTTGGTTTTAAAGGTGGTAGGTAAAAAGATAAATAAGATAATTCTTAAGAAACTTATTTGGCAATACAACAAAAAACAACAGTTTAATATGTATACACATTTATTGCACTTGGTTTTAAACTTCAAAACATATTTTTATATATGTACCTTTATAACTTTCTGCAGTTCTTCTATTTTCATTTGTTGTTCTAACATTATTTGCTCTTGTTTCTTGTTTTTTTCCTCTGCTTCATTTATTTCGTGATCTCTCTCTTCTAGTAATGTTTCCTGAAATACAATGAATAAGAATGAAAACTATATAATAATTTTTTTCTACATACAATTCTTTTGAGTTTTAAATTTTATAAAATTTAATTACATGTACATGTTGTTTAGCCAACTGAAGTAAATGATAGTTATTCCAGGAAGTGCAAAAAAAATTAAGTCACAATATTTATGCCAAACATGTCTTTTGAAGGAAAAAAAGAATTAATGGCATTATTCATCTCAATGAGTTATTAGATATATTTAAGATATTCTTTGGAAGGTATTTTTCAAAAAATTATGCATAATTATTAAAAATCATACTCCATCTACTGTTTAATGAAACACAAACATACCAGTCCATGTCAAAATAACAATCTCACAATCACATCACTAATATTGTTATTGTAAATATTCAAAATTACATGTCTTGATGACAAACTGTAATAAATACTAGTATATTGTAAGAATTTGAAAACTCTGATGCTGATAACAATACAAATAATGCAAAAGAAATACCATGGCTCTGAAGTGAGGACAAAAATAAGATGAAATAAACATTAAATTTTTACCAATTCTTCCATTCTCTCCATTAATTGATTAACTTCTTTATTCTTCTCTGCAAAAATCTCTTCATCACTTTTAAGATCATCTTTACACTGTTAAACAAAAATAAATTATAAGTAAAACCTGTATATCAGACTTTTTAATGTTTCATTATAACGTATTGAGGCAATAAAAGACAGAAAAATTAAAGTCACAGACTCATGATTTAAGGGTCCTGGGTCGCTCCTACTAGAATCCATAGTATGTCTTTGTGTCTGCTCCAGCCCATCCAGCTGCAAAATGAATGGATACCAGCAAATATGCTTGGGGCAACCTAGCAATAAACTGATGCACAATAAAATGGGGAGTATTGTACTCACAGTTGCTTAATGAAATCAAAATCTGATCTGATGATGGGACAATGTGCAATGGACTGACAATCGCTATTAGAGGGAGTATTGAATTGTTAGTTGCATCACATCACTGACACCAGAATAAGCACCAACTTATGAGGAGCCATAGGCTCGGAATAGTCGTGTTCTACCAACTTTATTACCCATCTAGCTTTATAAGACTGGTTCTGAGGAAAGTCAAATCTGCTTAGCCTGGACATCAACAATTTGAATCAAGCTTGTTTATTAAACATATCTTGGATTTTTTGCAGTATTATAAATACCTTTTTAAGCTGGACTTGCAGATCTTTAATTGTTTCATTTTCAACTTGATCCCTAGTTAGTGTAGATGGCACTTTGTTCTTTATCTATCAAACAAATATAGACAAAAATAATATTAAATTACTGAAACCTAAACTAAAAAAGTGTTTTCAGAGACGATATTCATAAAAATGTTTAATATCACCAAATACTGTAAATAATTCAATAATACATAAATTAACAATAAATTTCTATGAAACAAACTAAAGAAATATAAGCAATCTTAACTTCATATTTACTAAAGGCATTCACACAGGTTTCATAAGTATATCATGAATTTTTCAGTAAGCTGTTCACCAAAAAGTTGATATATTGCCTAAATGTGAATAAAGAATGTGAATAAAAAAGCTAAATAAAACTTACTTCTTCCATGAGTTCCAGCCATTCCTTCAGCCTACCATCCTGACTCTGAGATAAGATATCTTTCTGTTGTATCATGATAAACTGTTTATAAGCTTCTTCTGCAATCATCTTGTAATGTGCACACTCAGTTTGTAACCTACATGTAAAATAATAGACATAAAAATACATGTAATTATCTTGTAATGTGCACACTAAATTTGTAATCTACTTGTAAAATAAAAGACTAGACATAAAATACACGTAATTATCTTTTAATGTGCACACTCAGTTTGTAATCTACAAGAAATATAATAGACCCAAATTAACATGTAATTAAGATAAATCATATCTTATTTATTTATATTTCTGTAACTAGAAAAGAATAAAAAAGATAATTTTGAAATACTCGTATTAGACTTGACACAAAATTTTTCAAAAAATCTGCTGTAATGTTAATTTTCACAATTGTTCATTATACAAAATTAATGTATTTTTTAAGTCCTTAATTCTAAAACCTGCTTAAATACAATTAAGATACACATACTTTACCACAGCCTCTTCTAACTTTTTTATCTGTTCTGCATCCTGAATTGACTGTTCTCTTGTAATTAAGAAATCTCCAACCCCTCCGTTAAAATTACTAAGAACAGATGTTCTTTGTCTTGCTAGTTCTTCTCGTAGTTCCTGTTTAAATATTTATGAATTTTTAAAATATTTTAAAAAAGGACATCATGAAATACATTTATCATCTTTATAAGTGGGAAGCCTCTTACTGCATAGTTTGATTTCCATTCAGGTAGAAAGTTTGTCAGTTTGCTTGCTGAATATTGGTGGTTTTAATTGAAAATTCTGGTTTCTTCATCTATCTCAAAACTGATCATCTAAGTGAGCAATTTTTGACCTTGATAAAAACACTCATTACACAACCCACTATCATATACTAGTAATCACCTTACAAAAATATAATCTGTGAAGAAAATTGACAATAAGTTGGCAAAAGAAAATACGAAAAACAAGAAAATTTGCAAAATAACAAATGTAAATGAAAAGTCTATCAGTTTTCAGAAGATGTAAAATTATTGGTCAAATTTTAAAATATTAAAAAAAAAAAGGATGAATTACTGTTGCACAGCATAAGAAAAAAACACTTTAAAAAATCCAGAGAAAGCAAGGGGTTGGAAACAGTTTGGAAATTTACCAATACTGTTGCAAATGATTGAAAATTTAGTAAAACAATGGAGGCATATCTGCATTCATATGCATCTTAATTTTCATATTAAATTTTAGGTACACAATCAACCCTTGCCAAGGAAACACAGTAAGTTATAACCATACCTTTATCTCAGTCTGCATCTCTTCAAATCGTATAGACTGCTGGTCTCTATTTACTATAGGTTTATTTTTTATATTTTTTGCCTAAAACAGACATATATGTACTTATATATATTGTAGTTCAAGTGACAAGTTAACAATATTTTTTACAAGACTTCCTTTTTTAACTGTCTGAAAAGTTATTTGTTACAAAAAGTTCAAAATGTTTTTTCTGCTTTTTAGTCAAAATTTTGGTGAATTAAATAACATATTCATTTTTATGTTTAAGATGTTTAATGAATAAGTAGGTGATATCAAACATAGAACAAGAGTTCCGCATGGCAGAGCATGATATGCCCGTCAAATCTGCAAGTCATTTATGTGGAAATTTTGTTTATTATGAACTGTAAAGGGACTTATACAGTTCATATGAGCTGTTCATAATCAATAAGTCAATTCAATTATTCATCACAATGATACAAAATGCAGTGCACAAGTCAACAAGTACAATAAAAAACAATAGTAATTATTGAGATTTTGGTATTATTTTCAGTAACAAAATAGACTTACCACCAGCCACACCATTTATATAATTTTACCATCATGTTCTTGTAACCTTCATCACAAAATTGAGGTAATCTCTAGTATACTGGGTTGTTTCAAAGACAGCAAGTTCTTCAGCCTACAACTCTATGTGTATTTGCTCCCTGGTAGAATAAATTAAGGAAGCTAGAGTTACGGTTCCTGAGCACTGCACTTCGGATCATCGTGGTAAGTAAGCATACCAAGTTTCAAGTCATTCTGAAGATAGATGTCAGAGTTATGGGCCAGACAAACCCGCCACGTACTCTGGCAGCACACAAAGGGGAATAACTCAAAAATTAAGGAAGCTAGAGTTACGGTTCCTGAGCACTGCACTTCGTATCATCGTGGTAAGTAAGCATACCAAGTTTCAAGTCATTCTGACCATAGATGTCAGAGTTATGGGCCGGACAAACCCGCCGCCAGTACGCCCGCCCGGACGCCCGCCCGCCAAGGGTGATCCCATAATACGCCCCGTCTTTGATGGGCGTATAATAATCTACGTCTATTTGAGCATTACAAAGAGTGTAATTCAACAATTGTTACTCAATATGTATTTTCATGTATGTACATTGTTTATAAATGTGTTCATGTGTTTATGTGTACATGTGAGTGCATGGGTATGAGATTATGGCTGTGTGTCACTTACCCTATTTGCATATTTCAGTGCATTTAGAGATTCGTCAAAGTTTAACGTAGAGGGACTGATACAGCATATCATCAAGGTGTTAGCATTTCCTCCCAAAGAATCCTGAACAAAGAAATTTAAATAAATATTAAAATCATTTGATTAACAAGAGTTTGTCATAAAAGTGATTGTTTCCTCCCAAAGAATCCTAAACAAAGAAAATTAAACAAAATATTAAAATCATTTGATTAAAAATTCATTATAAAATACTAAAACAAGATTTACAGCTATGTGAAATTTAAATTGGCAATTAGGAATCATGGAAACACACTGCTAAGTGATTAATACTGCTGACTCATGATTTAAATGATATGGGTTTGAAACCCAATGAGGTAAGCAAAAATTTTAATTTCACATTGCTTTCATCCATCTAGCTTCTATGTGAATGGGTTCCGTCAGATATGCTCATGTGTGATTTTCAATAATAATTAGTGTCTTCTTCAAATAAAAGTTTGGTGCTCACAAAATGCTTCACATGACTAAAACCAGAAAAGCACAGACCAGAAAGCCTTCACGCTTCAGACAGACATTAACCAAATTGTCAAAAAACTTTTGTAGTCTTTAAAAATATCCCAAGCATTATGAAAAGAAAGAATCATGTGAATGCTTACACCAGTAAACTACACACAAAATACTGTGTTGTCAAGATGGCATCTTTATCTGGTAAATATATACAACACATACCTTTAATAATCTAGTAATCTTGGACTCTCTGTATGGAATGTGTGTGGATTTCTTCTTTGGATCACCTAGAGCACTTATCACATTACCTAAGGCTAACAATCCTGAATTAATATGGACAGATTCTGAAAAACAGAAATAATACAGATACATGAACTGGCAATGAAGCTGACATATTTAGAAATATATATTTCAGGTTCAATAAAAAAACATGACGTTATCTTTGGGACACTTCAAAATGTAAGACTAACAGCATTTCGGTTCATCTGAACTGCTGACGAAGATATGTGCCTGAATGGTTAATGTTAAAGTATCAGGATTGAATGGTCACTAGCTGAAACCCAAGTAAAAATGTTGTAAATATCTGGCAGATGAGCGAGACATTTAATAAACATTACATTGCTCTTAACAAATTGAAAATTTTTATATGATGCCTGTATTTGGACATTATTCAAATACAAGACCTTTCCATTTTCCAAATTTAAAATTTAAATTTTGCATATTGTGTTATCAATATCCTACTAAGTACTCATTAACCACTGATTATTGCTAAATACCTTTAAATCGATCCCCAACATTCCCAGTGCGATGAGCTCTTTCTGATCCAGCCAAATCAACAAAATGAAATTTTCCTGACATACAATGTGTAATTTCTGAAGGAAAAAATTAAAACCATACAATTTGTGTTTAAAAAATCTTTTAGTGAAAAAAGTGTTGTCAAAGCAACAACAAAAATAGCCTGTATATAAAGTGTATTAAAAATCCATGAAAAAAAACAAAAAATTTTAAATTGAATGTCCACGGCTTAATTCACGATGACACTTTTATAAGGGTACAGGGTATGTGAGATTTAAACTGTACTTCTGAGCTAAAAAAAACTAGCTAGCAATGACAAAACATCTTACCTACTCTACCTCAACATCAAAGAATTTAGTTTTTTGAGCTGTCTACATGCTGCAAATATCTGAACTAAATTATATACATACTAATATATATGCTTCTGAATAGCTTTGGTTGAAAACTAAAAATGAATTTCTACCCAATAGTTTTAAAAGAGTAGAGTGGATTAATTGTGTTTTTGCAATAGTAAAGTTTCTTTAACTTATATATAGGCAATCAGTTCCGGCTGGTGAAAAAAGCTGGCGTTCCCTGAGAAAATCCCCAACCTATGGCAAGTAAACTGACAAGCTTTCTCACACAAGGAATTGTTTTAGGTGGAACACAACCTAGGTGATGAGAAGCTATTTGATCTATAAACTAGGATTTTACACAACTCAGCTAACAAGGCTTTATTTTTTTAAAACAAAATGCAAAAGGAAAGTATCTGTGGCAATGTGTGCACATGGTTCACAATCACAAACATTTACTATACAAGTAATGTCTTTAAGCAGAATCGGCAAAAGATGTGATCATAAAAAGTTGCTGAATTCTTTCTGAATGGTTTTATCATTATTCAATTTGTTTGTAGTAATGACAACACAAAACA
The DNA here is from genome assembly GCA_029721355.1 of Tegillarca granosa. Classification (NCBI taxonomy): domain Eukaryota; kingdom Metazoa; phylum Mollusca; class Bivalvia; order Arcoida; family Arcidae; genus Tegillarca; species Tegillarca granosa. The sequence goes on along the minus strand of CM056601.1, from coordinate 31,535,948 downwards.
CTTGTATTACCCTGGAATACATTTGCTACAAACTTCAATCAAGTGCTTATAATTTATGATAATAAAAAGAGTTTGTCAGATTAAAGATTCAAAGCTCTCTAGCTTAAAAAATCAAGCTTAACATTGGTATTTACATAACCAATTTCTACAAGCAAGAGTTGGTCATGCATTGAAATCTGGTTTTTATAAGCACAGATAAATGATATTATGATAAAAATAGTTAACTAAAATCATAAACATAATAATTTCCCAGCACTGGGAGCGTCTGGGAGAATAACAAGAGGCCTTATGGGCCTTAATGCTCACCTGAGGATATGGCATACCTGAGGATATATCCAAAATCATTTGCAAAAATACATAAAATATTCTTATATACATGCCTACAAAAAAAGTTAATAGTTTTCAAGATAATTAACACTTTGAGTCTTTTTTATGCATCTATGACCTTGACCTTTAACGTAAGACCTTGAATCTTATATCAGAATAACCACCATATCAATTCCTACAATATTCTAATATACATGCCATATAAAAAGTTAGTTTCCAAGATAATAAACAATGTCAGTCTTTTTATGCACCCATGACCTTGACCTTTGAACGTATGACCTTGAGCCACATATCAAAATGATCGTCATATCAATACCTACAATATTCTAATATATATGCCTATACAAAAACTTAAAAGTTTTCAAGCTAATGCACCCATGACCTTGACCTTTGAACGTATGACCTTGAGCCACATATCAAAATGATTGTCATATCAATACCTACAATATTCTAATATATATGCCTATACAAAAACTTAAAAGTTTTCAAGCTAATGCACAATTTTAGTTTCTTTTTTTTTTTTTGCAAAAAATAACATTTCAGGGGCAACAACTCCTACATGCATTATCACACAGTTACGAAACTTTGTACCTTTTTACATTTTGTCATGCTGAACATTTTAACAATGTTTTAATATTATATATCCCTTATAATTTGGAAGAAAATAGGCTAAAACTGCACAAATTGCAAACTAGGTCATGACATTGAACTTTGACCTTGACCCCATTTTGAAGGTTATTTCAAGTAAAAGTCAAAACTGAAAACCCCATGCCAATATCTATTCATATAGTCAAGTTATAATAATCTGAAGCCATTTTAAGATTTTAAATTAAACGCAAAAACATGTAACCTAATTTTTTACCAAATTTCACGAAATGAACAATTTATAAGCTTAAGACCCTAGAGAAGCCAAATATCACATCAGATTTTTTCTCCCATCATCACTTTCGGAGAAGATTTTTTAAGTTTTTTTGGAACCATATGTCACCTTGACCTAGTTTTGGGAGCCATGACAACATCACGAACAAATCTGAATTGTACTGGCCCATATATGCATCTGACCAAGTTTCATTGAAATCTACCTTGTAGTTTCAGAAAAGAAGTCGAAAATGTAAAAGTTTACGCTGCGGACGCCGACGACGACAGACAAATTTTGATCATAAAAGCTCACTTGAGCCTTTGGCTCAGGTGAGCTGAAAATGATTGTGCATCTTAAGTTAAAAAAAAAACTTCACTGTAAAACTTTTAACATTGGATCAAGGACTCAAACCTGGTGTATGACATATGCTTTATATATACTTGGTAAAGATCAATTTAAAATTTATGTGTGTAATGGAAGTCCTGAAGGGCAAAGTGCAAATTCATTTTATCAATTTACGTTATTAAAAATAGGTTATGCAGGTGCTATGAAAATGCAAATCAAATCATGGTGTGATAATTTATGTGATGGTTAGTTTTATCAACCGCAATACTGTAAAATAAAAAGCATAAGGGTGATTTTTCATTTCATCTTTTGCTGGTTTTCCTATATCTTTTCTCCAAAATTTATTTACTTTTAGACAATTTGAAAAAGTTCTGGTTTTTTTAATATTTGAGGAGTAATAACAACAAAAAATATAATTTTTGTTAAATATTCTAATCTATATTATAAAATACATTCTCTAAATCTGTTAATAAAATAATTGAAAGTAAAAATAACATACCAAAAAAAAAAAAAAAAAAAAAAAAAAAAAATTCTTTTTTCCATCTAAAGCTAAAACACTCAAGAATCAATTATCAATTTTCTACTTTAATCATACGGTAAGCTAATATTTAACAACAAATCTATCTCAACTTTAACAAATAGTCCTATCACAATTCTTGCATTCTGAGTACCCAAATTTGAGATGCAAGCGCACTGTCAGTCACATGTAAGACAGTTAAACAAGCTTAATGGTTACTGGTCAATTAATAATCACAAATAACTGGAAAATCTATGTGGTCTACACACGTTTGAAAAAAAATCTACTTTATTAGTTTTGATATATTTAAAAATAATACATAACTGCATGCAAAAAAATGTATTTACTGTATATTAAAACATTAAAAAGTTCATATTTATGGTTGATCGATGACTGTGAAAATGTTAAGTAAAATATGTATTTGTAATCTACAAAAGATGGTAGCCTTGAAGCCTCAATAGCCTTACTGAAGCTTAACTAAACCATGGCTAGCTAATAAAACTGATTTTCAGAGTTAATAATGCAAAACCTGTGATCAAGAATCTATTTGATTGCAATAATGTTAACCAGTATTCCAAATGCTGACCACTAGGGTTTATATTACAAAATAAGTGCTGCAATTTCCAAAATAATTTAATTTTTATAGGACACTGTCATGTATATGAATTTGTATTTAATGGACTTATGGAATACCATAATGTAGTTTACGCCTATAAAACTGTCTAAGTGTGACTGTGCAACAGTGCACTGTGTTACAAAAGTATGCAGAAAAGAAGTTATGGAGATCATATTATGTTAGGTGTAACAAAATGCTGAATAAAACAAACCTGGACATATATCTGAAAACAAATGGTGGATATTTAAATCAATGACTCGGCTTTTGCTTATAAAAAAGGTAACAAAAGCAATTAATAATAATAATAATAATAATAAAAATAATAATAATACATTTAGTACCTAATAATAAGGACTGAAGTACTGTTACTGCAATGAATTACATGATATGTACATATATGCAAATATTAAAGGATGTGGGAAGTCTGGATATGCCTTTAAGTCATTAAGGGTGGTTTTGAATTTTTTAAACAGGGTTCAAAAATCTAGTTTTACCTTATGCAAAAGTGTTTAATTTCATATTCAAATTAGAGATATATTACCAGAACTTTCTCACATTCCTAACAATATCTGAAAACAAACTGTTGCTCTATAGAGGAATCTTCTTTTTATCATTAAATTTTGTTATTTAGAAATAATTGCAACTTTAAAATGATTTGGTGTATTGGTAGAATCTGTGGTCTTGTTTACTAGTAAACTGATTATAGATGTATATATTGTAAAGGTATAATTTTGATTATTGGTTTGAATTCTAGCCTCTCAATTTTTTTTCTTTTTACAAACTAAAGGCTTATTGCTTTTTATTATCATTTTATTATGTTTAACTATAAGTGTTGACAGCACACATGTGTATATATAATGATAGTGACAGCTAAAAGCACTAAAAATTCAAAACCACCTCATCCAGTGTTTTCCTAAGATCTATATGTAACAAGGACAATACAACTGTGTAACTAAAGATCCCTTATCCTTTGCAATGTAAACTATAAATTCTGCAAGGTTTATATAGGTGCATAAACATAGAAATGTCTAACCAATAAATGTCAAGAAAAGAGTTTATATTGCTGTTACTTCCACTGCTGTACAAAGCAAACTGAATAATGCATGTAAGTGTATTATTGATCAGTTTGCTTTGCATGGCAGTTTAAGTTATAGCACTATGAATGCCATTTCTACATAGTTCAATGGCTATGTAATTACATTTCTCTATTTTTGTGATTTAATCTTGCTTTTTTGTCCTAAAAAAATTGAAAACTTCTGCAAAAATCATGGTAATCACATAAATGGAACAGCCAGATAAATCAAATGTATGTCAAGCAGATCAAGAAATAAATGGCATTTATAGCTCATATTTATATCATTGTACTCAACTAAAGTTTGATTTTGAAAAAAATCATTACAAATTTTACATATGTATAATACATGTATATATAATAATATAAAACAATGGAATATATGACTATAGCCTTATCCTACATTAATGTATAAAAGTGCTTAATGGAGATTAGCTTCATGAATCAAAGATGTTTATTAGTAAAATACAAAAGATCATACCATTATCTATAACCTCAGTGCTATCACTTGGCTTTCTTTTACCAGCCATGACATCAGTCTCACTCCACTTTTGTCCTGTAGTAAGCATAACAAAAATTTATTTATATATATATATATATATATATATATATATATATATATATATATATATATATATATATATATATATATAGCTTTGACATTAAGATCTACAGTCTAAATTTTTTTTTATCTATTAAATATGTTGACATGAAAATCAAATGTTAATCTGCAAAATTAAAACCAAGCATGCTACAAAAATTTCATCATCTCTGATTGGATACATGTACATGTTGTTGAAACCCGAAATAGTAACACAAACTAAACCAAGTGATTGAAATACATGTAAATGTATGTATGTGTATATTTAGTTGAAAATGGCTGAGACATTACTAATGTAAAGACAGAAATATATAACTACAATAAATGTTGGTAAAAATTAATTATTCAGGACATCAATAAAATCCAATCAAGATTTTTTTTTTAATTATTATTATAATATATGTATTATTATTGAGAAAATACAAATTACAAATGAGAATGCTGGAATGTATAATTATGCAATGTGCTTATTGTAATGATTACTTATCAATTTTAATGAAACATAGGGCCAGCAAGTCATATCTCAAACATATCTCAAACCCTTGATTTTTGTACCCAGATATGTAAATTATTCCTGCAATATGACATCATAAAACAAACACAACTGTTAGCTACACCAAAGTCCAAATTGTAATGTGACAATATTTTAGGTGATTTATAATCATACCGATTGTTTTTCTGTATCGAAATTTTTTTAATTCATGCTCATTACATGATGAGACTTACAGAAACTTATTTTTAGGGTTTCAACAAAAGTACCCTGTGACTTTCACTTCCTTGGTGAGAGAAGTTGCTTTCAGAAATCATAGCCTGACAAAAAACTTACAGAGAGGGGCTCTATAGACAGAAATACCTTAGTAGTTCTAGCAAAGATGATTATATATATGTATATATATATATATACCTATTACTATTGTAAATATGGAGTGAGATCTACTGGAATGTTCATTCATTTGTGTAGATCCTGTATGTCTGACAGCAGAGCCAGCTTCAAGTAGAGACATAACATCATCTAAAGTTTCACAATCAACCTCCTTTGCTCCAATAATAACTACAAAACAAGCAGAATAACTGATAAAAATATGCCTAACTGATAAAGAAGAATAAAATTCTTCTTTAATTAACTACATGTACATAAACACTTACTACTTTACCAGCTGGCTGGAAAGGCCACATGAGCTTGTAGCATCACTTGTCATAAACAGATTGATAACCAGATTATTCATTCCTTTTATTGAGTATTTCAAAACAGAGACTAGTTTAATACATCAATATTACTGAAAAAAATTAAAACTTTGAAATTTAAAATTCCAATCAAAAGATTTAAACCTTTGTGAGAAATTACTGACTAGCTTATTACCTGTATTTCCATGTTCATCCTCTCTCAGGTGTAAATCTTTACTTGATGTTTCTATTTCTAACAGATCTTGAAGATCTTCCTTATATATTTCTATATATGATACTTTAATGCAGTAGTCCACATTTTTGGTATTCTATAAAATGTAAAAAATAATAACATACAAACAAACTTTGACAACTTCAAGCCAATAAACACCTCATACTAAAACTACATACATACAGTACAACTTCTGATGACTAGAACAATGGATTATTTCCAATGGAAACTTTTAAACTTTACTGTTAACATATTTCCAGATGTGCAACTAAATACAATATCTGTGAAAATGCTTTTTTACACAAGTATACCTGAAGAAATCCCTGTGGCTTTCTAGTTGGATCCAAGAAAATGGTAAATTTTAAAATTTTATTTCAAAATGATTGCCAAAACTTCAGTAAAACAAATATTTTAGAAAGGACTGTGCCCAATATTCATTGCAAAAATATAATTTAGTTTTTCTAATTTTTCCCTACATCTGCCTAGTCACCTGCATAATCTCAAACATTTCTTTAATTGCTCTGGGAATAAGACCATCTTCGTCTTCTGTCATTGATGATATATTTCCACCACCCATTGTATATGTCTTTCCTGAACCCTATAAATATACAGAAAAACTATGTTAAAAATGAAACATACATAATTAGTAAAGTTAAGTTGAAACAGTTGATGTCATGTGAAAAAATTATGAAGAAATTCAAAACTGTAGTAAAACCAGGTCACAGTTTCACAGTTATTTCTTAACTAAGATTTTCCTTGACTTAAATCTGACAAATTTGAAATTTTAATGATTTTATTAATTGTTAAGATATTCAGTAATTTAAGGTGTTATTTTAAAGATTACTTCAAGCTTATAGCATCTGTATTTAGTTTTGTCAAAAATGTATACTTAGTAGTTCCAAAAAAGATTTCCAAAACATGCTAAATTTCAGTTAAGGAAAATATTAGTTAAGGCATGATTGTGAAACTGGGGTCAGTATATTAAATCACCCACAGGACCTAAGAAATAAAAACTTGATCTTCATACATGTATGACTGGTTTCAGCGAACAGGTGGTTTTTATGTATAGATGTTGGCTACAGGTTTTATCGTATTTATTTCAATGTCATCCTTATCTAGTACTGTACATCAGTTCTACATCTTTTATGGTTTTTGGAATTTTATTTTCTCTGCAATATTCTCACAATATATCACTAGAATAATTTGAAAACCTAATGACTAAGTCTGAAATTTGTTGACAATAACATTTGTTCAAGTAAATGACAATTTATTTGCCAGCCAACTTAGTTTTCAAGCTACTTGAGTAAAAAAAGAACAAAATGAGAAACTAATGACAAAGATCTATATCTTCTTACTGTTTGTCCATAGGCAAATATGGTAGCATTATATCCATCAAAAATACTCCTCACAAGTGATGTTACACAGCTCTCGTATACATCATCCTAGATGAAATAAAAACAGTAATTTCATAGTTAACATGCTAGTCTTCAAAAACTAGATCCTTGTACACCTTATATAAGAAAAAATATCATAAGTTTTTGGTAGTGTGTTTAGTACCAATATAATGGAGAGATGCATACCAGAACTGTTTTTATCAGCAATAATATTTGAAACATTCCTATTATTTTTAGTAATTTCAGATTCTGATGTCCATCACTAATCATGATATGCACTGTTAAATATGGTAAAAAGTAGTGTTAAACTAACTAAATATAATTGATGTGAAACATTTTTAACACTACATTAAAGTTTGCAGATATGTAAAATAATCACAAATATTCATCAAAATAGTAAAAACAACAAAACAACAAAAACTGGATTAACTCAACTGGTAGTTTTAACACAAAAACCATTTGGTCTTTAGGGACAAAATTTATTTATTTATTTATTTATTTATTTATTTATTTTTTGGGGAGGGGGGGGGTGCAATTTTACAGATAAAACCATATAGCAATTATTTTGGGTAAGAATTTGGAATAGTTATGGTGAACCAATTACAGATTTGAATCCTTTTATTATGCTACCAGGTGTTTTTCAAGTTAATATGAATCATTGTAGGTGCAATATCAGAATAAATACCCACTAACATTGTGTTTAGTAAAGAAGCAAATCATCAGAAACATTTATTGACAATAAGGCACCAAATGAACTTGACTGTCAATACTTAATATATTGCAAATGGCTAAAAACTATCAATGGATCTTAAAAAAAGCAACCACACTACAGATATATAAAGCTTAACAGTGCACTTATGATAATAAACAATGAGAAATCTTCATTTTATATCTACAGATCATCAGTTGTAAGGTCTTGTCTGAATGAACTAAGTGGGGACAGAAGAAGATACTCACTGAAAAAAATTTCCAAACAGACTTAGGTTTGATATACAACCCTACACTTGTACCAAATGATAATATAACTCAGGAAAATTTTCCAGACAGAGTCGGGGTTTGAACATACAACCCTACACTTAAACCAAGTGATCTGAAAACTCATTCAGTCATGTCCACCAATATATTTACCTGGGTAGTCTTTGATGAGAAGACATAATCAAATGTAAAGCCTCTGTCTTTACCAAGTACAACTTGTTTACTTGATGGAATTATTTTTACACACATTTCTTCACCAGCTACTTTTTCTTTTGGGAGCAGAGGGCGTACCTGTATAAAATAATATAAAATTACAAATTTAAAAAATTGAATCTATGATTTAAATGTTTATTCCTTTATTTCATTTCTATTTCAACTGGTATTTTATTTCATCTTAATTGATTATTTCATAATTCACACGTAAAATAAAAGGGAAATGATTTTAATCTATACAGGCAAAGTCCAACCATCAGAAAAACCTGATGAACGATACACAATATTATCCATGCAGACAATATGAACATTTTAGAAACACTGCATCCCATCCAATCATTTTCTAATACATTCTTCAACAATCTTGGATTCAGGTCCTATTCACAATGAACAGATACACCACAGACATGGAGATAAAGAGAAAAAGATAGAAAACAGAATTAACTTAGGCATACAATAATAGACAGAAGAAATGAATATGTGAAGCATAATTTAAACCTTTTTAAATGCAAAACAATTAAATGAGTTATTCTTAGTGGGATGAGTACATTTATTAGAAATGGAAAGTTCTTTTTAAAAAAAAGAAAAAAATTTTTTTTCAATAAAATAATCAAAATCATGGGTCTGTGTGAAATATTTTTCTTTAAATATATGGATATAAAATTGACTGTCCATAATACTTTTTCAATGTAGCAAAATGCGTGATCAACAAAGTCATGTGTTGGTGTCATTTTCACCTCAAACTCTAAAGATTTTCAAACTCAAAAACCTCGTACTGATTACTTACCCTTACTGCAACTCTAACGTTAACTTCCTGCTGCATTTTTATCAGATTTTAATTTGTCCCCTTGTCATTACCATTGACATAGAAACAGATACATGGTGAATCTGATTCTTGACTGTAAAAAAATAATAAAAGTTTAAAATCAAATGTACTGCCTTTTGTTTTATAACACTTGGAGCATGTGGATTTACTGTAAGGAGGGCCCAAAGGGGTACAGAGGCTGTCAGATTTTCAAATGGGTCATTAAATCTGTTAACTTAAAATTCCAATTGGATGCAGATTTTTTTTTAAATAAAGAAAACAGCTCATTGTTTATGTTTTTGAAAATAGTTATTTAAATTTACTTTGATTTTCCTGGTCAGCTTCACATTGGAGATTGTTTTATACACTAACTTAAAAAAACAACAAAATAAAATTTGACTTTTTAGAGTTTCTTCAATAACTTATAATTTTTGTTCAATCCAAACTTTCATATACTAAAAAAAATTGCTCCTTTTCTACATTATGGTGAGTTTACTTTAAAAAAGAACAAAATACAGGATACCGACTGAATCAAAATTTAAAAAGTGGACAAAACAAACAGATACAGTATGCATTTATGTACCATACTGTACACCATAGATATAGTTTGGCCTATAATGCAGATAATTAGTTCACCATGTTGATACCATCCAAATCTATCTTTAATTTTATTGTTTTAGGCAAGTGATAACATAGTTGAAAAAACTACCACTAACAGTATTGTCATGTACTGATTTTGAATTTCTATTAAAATAATACATTAAAAATCAGCACATGAAAACTTGTCATTATATTTTGAACATTGTCTGTTTTTAACAATTAAACAATTTTAACAAGAGACTTTTCCCAACTTACACACAGCCTACATTAATATATTGAATTTTTTTAAAATTAATTACTGTCTATATCTGTATTTATTCATTTTAGTTGACACATGAAAATAAGTGTATATAACACACAGAACAGACTCAGTGTTAGAGTGTCTACCTCAAGAGTAAAGAATGTAGGTTGGAATCCTAGTCATTACATACATAAGACTCCAAAATTCTGTCTTGTGTGAAGACTAAGTATTGACAGGTTCACCTGATGCTAGGATTATGTGACTAGTGGAGAGGTATACTTGTCTGTGTCACATACTGACTTAGTGGGCTAACAATTTAACAAGAGATGCCATAAGTGTACACTAGTACAAGACAGACCATGATACACCAATCCACATCTTATTCCTATACAAAAATTGTCCCATTATTAATCCTAAGAGAATGCTCTTGTTTTGAATAGGTGAAAATGCTAATGTGACATTAAACAGTACAACCATCTAACCAATCACGGGGAAAGGGGGGGTCTACAATTTCTTTGTACATTTTATTTTGTTATTATTCCCAATGCGTAAAGCAAAACTGCATGTTTTTCTATGATTTACATAAATGCATCATTTTCATTCCCTGCATTTTATTAATTATCACGATTTTAGTACAAACAGTAGCCACATGAACACACAGTGACACATTGCCTTACATGCAACTGCAAATGTTTCAAACTACTGACTTGACAAGTAAGACAAACGCGACAAAAACTAAAAAAGAGCTTGTGGGTAATCATTTTAACAAAAATATCCCGAAACGCAATAAAACAAAATTAATGACGTTATCAATTCACATTACCATTACTTTTTCCTGAGTTGCGATGTAAACAACACTTTGACTTGTACAGCCTCAGCTATGCATATGCGCATGCTCAGATCAATCTTTCTCCAACTTTACGAAACTACCATTTCAAAATGCACTATTAATGGTGAAAACATAAATATTAGCTAATATAATTAAAACTAAACTTAATGGCACTTCAGAAATGCTATATTTTACCGAAAAATATGATTATCAGATTTCTTTAAATTCGAAACTTTTTCAATCGCACCTGCTTATCGAAGTCACACAAACGTTTATGCCGACCTGCCGGAGAACTTCCTTTTTTGGGTTTTGTTTTAACCAAGTGAACACTTTTTTAATGGAACAAACTTGAGTGGTGGAACGTTGAATTTGCTTACTTTTTATTTATTTGGAGTATTTGATACCTTATTTTTATTTCTGTAGTTAAATTTCAAGTCACTGCTATTGTCAACTGTTATTATAACACTTTTTAGCACAATAACTGATCCTTATGAATTTGTATTGTTTAAACAGCGTTAAAGATAACACATTTGGTTATCATATAATTCCAAACAAATTTGTGTATTAATCAGGACATGATTGATTTCACCATCTGAAGGATATATTTGTTACTAATTGGAAACACAGTACCGTTTTTAAAAATGGCAATGGAGAGAACTGACAGTACTGCTGCCATGGCTTCTTTAGCTAATTATATTGATGAAGGACATTCATCAGATGAAGAAATCAACTACAAGAAAGCACCATCCTCTATAGACAATATATCTGATGATGAAGCAGAGACAAACACCTCAAGACCACCCTCTACAAAACCTGTGGTGGATGACGAAAATTCTGTTAGCAGTGGTGCCGACTTGACTGATATCCCTTCTAAGACAGATATACCTATAAAAAGAAAACGTATGTTGAACCCAAATTGCATTTCAGCTTCTTGAGCAGAATTTTATAGTATCTCTCTGGTTTGCAGTCAGATAAGTTTGAAGTGGATACTGTAGTTTAGAACTAATCATTCTTAATCTCTTTTATTTCTAAAATCATGTATGAAGAATACATAGTTTGTTTTGGTTTTTTTTTTAAAATTATTTATTAATCCTAAATGTTAAATAAGGACACAGTTTCTGTAATGCACCGGATGCTTCAAAGAAACCTAAATAAGAGAAATATTGGTAGATTGAAAAAATATGTTTGGAACTTATTTTACTAATACAGTATGTAATTCAACAATACATCTATTCAGATCAGGGGTTCCAGAAACAGCCATATTTATTGGACATGTTTGTCAATTTAAGCATTAAACTTTGTTTGTAATCGATCTAAACCATCATAGATCGATTTCAAACAAAGTTTAATGCTTATTTTTACAATCCGTAGCTTACAACTTACAAATGTTTGAAATTTGATTAATTCATTCATGATTTTCGTGGAAATTCTTTGTGAATACCGAACAGGTTTCAACTGCATCAAACTGGGTTAGCTTCACCTACCCATACTCATTTTCAAAAAATGACAACAAGAGATAAACATGTCAAGGTTTTATTTAAATATCTGTGATTTTACAACTTTATTTATTCAGGCCATTAAATTCACTAAAAATGTAGTATACGTTTCTTGTTTATGTTTTGTTTACATTCTGCGTCTTGACACAATGAATTGTTAGCATTCCGCTACTTGTCATGTGTATTTGTGTTTACATCTTTTTAACATAGTGCCATTACCAATATATTCATACTTTCCCATGATGCAAAACCATGGCGTCAGAATACGAAAGGTTGCACTTGAAGCTTTCAATCTATGCGATAGATCGAATCACTCGTCAAATAGTTTATTACAGAGAATTTGATTTGGATTGTAAATATTTTACTTTAAAAAAGTTTCATGCTAGGTGCTTAAAGATTCTAAGACAATTACATGAATGGTGCCATTTCAACAAAACTGTTTTTCGTCATTAAATATAAAATAGCTTCGAAATGCAATCAAAAGGGTTTAATAAAGATGTTTTAAAATTAAATCAAAATAGATAGGAATGAAATTAAGTTGGACCAGTTGTTACATTTTAGGTAACTTTGGAAATGTAAAAGACATTATTGTCTTTTAACAAATAATGCCAGACTTTAATGCTAAAAATGTATGATTAAAATGGACAAACATACTCAAACATAGCTGTGGTCCAATAAGTAGTAATAGCAATCATAATAGAATTAAGATAAATTGTCATAGTCTGCCTTAAATACTGGTATGTTCAACATCTGTGACCAAAACTCCTGTAATTCTTATTCATAATACATAGAGCTTTAGTTCAAGTACAGTGATGGTTAATATTTGTTATTATTATTATTATTATTATTATATATATATATATATATATATATATATATATATATATATATATATATATATATATCCCTCAGTCTTTTTAATTATAAATGCTTTTGTCTATGATTGTTATTGTTTTTACTTAAGAAAATCTTAATTTCAATACATGTATTCAGTTCGCAAAATAGATATACATTTTTTGCAACAACTTTATACATTGGCTGATGATTATATACATTATTTGCAATAACTTTATACATAGCTAATGATTATATTTTTGTATGCATAATAATAATAATAATAATAATAATATTTTGTGCATTATTTTTATTATACATGTATTAAGTTATATTATCATATTATAAATGAAGTCAAATTACATCCATATTATTGGCATATATGAGGTTTTTTGCTTAGTCATAATGACAATATATACATTTATAAAGCAACACGCAGGTATACATCATGATTATTTATTACCTCTATATAAGATATTTTATATCTCTTGGTTTTAGCAGCCATTACCAGTGAGACTAGTCCTTTTGTTTAAAATAATTGACTTTGTATCATAAATTGATAATATTAAATCCTTAAACTTTAGTCACACAGGGTTTAAATAACACTATTTTTTCATTTATTTAACTCATTTATTTTAATTTCATCTATATATCTTTTTTTAATTTGAATTTGAAAATTTATTCAAAATGGAGATGGTAAAATATAACAATCTTGAAGCATCCATGGTGCCAGTATGAATGAATTTGAATATACATAATGTAGATGTACATTTTAATCAGGTATATAATTTTGATATACCATATATGTATATGTTTACATTTTAGCAACTAGACTGGTGTCATATGGACCAGATGATGTAGATGAGGAGAGAAGTGATTCTGACAGAGAAAATGAGGAAGATGAAGATCCAAGCACAATGGCTATCATTGTAGATGTATATATCTTTTTCTGAAATAATAATTTCTATAAATTTTATTCAGTAAGAATATCCAATCCAAATTTATATTATAACCATCTCTCTCTCTCTCTCTCTCTCTCTCTCTCTCTCTCTCTCTCACACACACACACACACACACACTATTTTGGTGGGTTCTCTAAATTATAACAGTAAGTAACACTCTATTTTACTTTCCATAAAAAGGCTGCTATTTTTTCTGATTTGCATGATATGATGATGCTAATTAATACAATCAATTTACATTTCAGAAAAATGAGTTGAACAGTTCCCTGGATGCACAACAGGCATGTAAGTATAATCTCATTTTATTTACTGTAATTTATGAAACCACATAAAAGATGTGTAAAGTTTTTTGTTTTTTTTTCTTTCTAACATACCTGAAGTTTTCTTTTGACAGGAGATGTTCATTGTTAGTAAGTTTAATTTATTTGATAATTTGTCTATGCATTCCAGCATCATTATCTAGAAGTGTTCAAAATAAGGCTGTTGATGAAATAGAACTACCAGCAGAACCTCCTGGGAAATGTTCTAGGATTTTACAGGTAAGAATAAGACTCACTTACTTATGTTTTATGGAAAGCTATTGGCTGCTGGTTATGGAAAACTAAATATAAAATTATACAGAAGCAATGTGGAATTTGTAAAATGCATATCATCAGTTAAATTTAAATTCAAATACTTATAGTGTAATTAAAGAAAATACAGTCAAACCTAGAATAAAGACCACTTGCTTGTAAAGACCAGTTTTATTCTCCATTGCCCTTCTTTTATAGACGTTGAGGTTTAAATATCACCCTTCTTTAATAATCATGAAAATTTCATGATAAATATCATTTTAAAAAACTATAAATATATATATATATAAGAATATGAAGACGACTTTAGGAATCTAAAAATTGAAAGTACTAAGTTTAATTCCATTTATTTTGTATTTTTTTAGGAAAAAATAACAAAACTGTATGAAAGAATGAGAAGAGAAGGGCTTAATTTAACTGCATCTATACAAAGAAAAACAAATTTTAGAAACCCAAGGTATGAACTTATGAATATGTTTATATGAGAGGAACTTGGAGTGAAGTCTTACCTGTAAAGTCTCACCTGTAAATTGTCTTGTGTTTGTTGATTATTAAAAGTACTATTGTAGATGTCCTTGACCTCTGACAATAAAACAGTTTAAAATAATGTGATAAATACATAGAAATGTGAAATCCCAACAAAATTATCATAATAATTAATATAATAAAAAATGTAAAGGTATAAAACAAAAATATAAGCTGATGTCAAATTGCACAAAAAAAACTTCAACCAAAAATTTAAGACAGTTGATGACAACAAAGATGATCTCAAAGAGCTCTTGACTTCTACATGTAAGCCTGTTAATTTTTAGGCACAACAAATCGGTGTTTAATCATTCATTTTTTTTATTTCAGTATTTATGAAAAATTAATTGAATTCTGTGGAATTGATGAGAAGGGAACAAATTATCCACCAGTAAGTAATGTTCTTTTTGTTGTCTAAGTTATTATTTAAAAGCTGTAATATTTTAAATGACAAATTAAAAACATGTTTTTCCAAGTTCTAAAGAAATGTTTTGATCTGCTATAAATTTTAATACTTTTTTTTTTAAAGTTTTCTGGTGTTTAAGAAATTTTCATGTGTCTAATTTTACTTTCTTAACTATTTTTAGCATGATTAATATAAGATGCATTGGTAGTGTGCCTGAATTAATACTTTTAGATTATTGTTAGGATGAATAACTAATTGGAAGATAATGGCAAGTGTTTATGTTTTTTTTTTTTGTTGTTTTTTAAACTTAGAAATTTTATAGATAATCTCTGTATATATTAATTCATTGTAATTTTACATCATTGATCTAATTCAATAAAAATTTTATTTTTCAACAGGAAATTTATGATCCACATTCATTTGGTAAAGAATCATATTATGATGCACTAGGTAAGATCTCTCTCTCTCTCTCTCTCTCTCTCTCTCTCTCTCTCTCTCTCTCTCTCTCTCTCTCTCTCTTCTGAATTCTAAGATTATATAAGTGACTCATGTGAATGATGTGGATTATAAATGTTCATTGTATTAAAATTGTCTTTAACTATCATTACGTGTGTCATGTGTAACTTTTAAAAAATATGTATTATACTAGTTATAATTGTATATGTAAATACAAAATTTATGTTGAATGCATGAAGTGATTTACGGACCCTGTTATAAAACTGTAAGTCATGTAGGTAAATACAAATTTTATGTTGAATGCATGAAGTGATTTACGGACCCTGTTATAAAACTGTAAGTCATGTATGTAAATACAAATATTATGTTGAATGCATGAAGTGATTTACAGACCCTGTTATGAAACTGTAAGTCATGTATGTAAATATAAATTTTATGTTGAATGCATGAAGTGATTTACGGACCCTGTTATGAAACTGTAAGTCATGTATGTAAATATGTAAATACAAATTTTATGTTGAATGCATGAAGTGATTTACGGACCCTGTTATGAAACTGTAAGTCATGTATGTAAATATAAATTTTATGTTGAATGCATGAAGTGATTTTCGGACCCTGTTATGAAACTGTAAGTCATGTATGTAAATATGTAAATACAAATTTTATGTTGAATGCATGAAGTGATTTACGGACCCTGTTATGAAACTGTAAGTCATGTATGTAAATATAAATTTTATGTTGAATGCATGAAGTGATTTACCGACCTGTTTATGAAACTGTAAGTCATGTATGTAAATATAAATTTTATGTTGAATGCATGAAGTGATTTTCGGACCCTGTTATGAAACTGTAAGTCATGTATGTAAATATGTAAATATAAATTTTATGTTGGATGCATGAAGTGATTTACGGACTCTGTTATGAAACTGTAAGTCATGTATGGCATTTGTTAGGTCAGCTTAAACATAAGTGTTGATGGTTTTTTTCTGTTATGTTAAATGACACAATCAACTTAAAATCCAAATGGTTTAAACTTTGTTGTTATTATTTTAAATTAAGATAAAGCTCAGAAACTGGAAATGGAAAAGAGAGAAAAGGAAAGAAAAGATAGAACGAAGGTAAAATTTAGTTATAATGATCTTTATAATTGGAAAACTGTATTTGAACAGTATACATTATCAAAAGAGATAGGCACATAATTGTCATAAGTTCACAGAATCTTTAAGTAAGGGGTTGTGGACTAAGTTCCAACCAGGTTCTAGTCCATTAATCAATTATATTATATTGACAGTCTTTAAAACAAAGTCTTTGTTTTAGTAAACCTGGGATAAGCACTAACCTATTGAGCCTGTAGACAATGGGCAAACTTCACTGTTGCAATATTAACTTTTAACATGACTCTGCAATTTAATGTTTTCAAAATATAATAATAAGTTTTTGGAATGTGTTTGGAGTTTTGGAAAAGTCAGAAGGTTCGAACTGATCTAAATTTAAACTTTTGCAAACTTTAAACAAACTTACAGATTTATATTAAACTCGAAAATGTTTACTTAAGTACATGTACATGTATATTCCAAGTAGTGAGAGTTTTAATGTATAAACAAATAAATATAGTGTATAAAATGGCTATCTGTTCACAAGTCATTGTACACATATACAATACTCTTTTAGCATCAGAGTCAATTTTTATAATTTTCTATTAAAGTATTATTTCTGTTTGTTGTTTAAATGTGCTTGTTAAAGATTGTTCACAACCTGATGGAAATGTTCAAAAGTCTACTTTCACAAACACGAAGATCAGCAACTGTGTATTAATTAGCACAATACAGTCTTGTTTGTTGATTGTTGCTGGATAATATTTTTATGGATACTGTTAAATGATTCTGTTTTGATAAAACTTAGTCTGAATGTTTTGCATGGAAATACCTTCATTGACAAAATATAAGCATTCTGTGATTGCCTTTGACTTGTATAAACTTTCTATCATTGGCTGTGAATGACAAATAGCTACACTATCTCAAACAGTTGTGATATAATTTATTTTAATACATTTGTATTTTCAGATTGAGTTTGTTACAGGAACTAAGAAACCCTCATCAGCTGAAGGACCAACAGGTAAGTCTCAATAATGGAAAATGTTAACAGCACATATTTACAGGATGAAATTATACTGGTATTCAAAGGAAAATGCTAATTTATATGATTTCATGCCATTGCCATTGATAAACAACAATGAGCATTACATGATGCATTAGTTAAGTTTATTTGATTTGTTTTTTATTTTATTATTAAAGATAAACTACAATAATGATGCACTCTTAGATTATAAAAGCTTTATATCTAAATTTTCGCAGTTTTGACCTAATTCTCATCTTGAATAAAAGTGTAAAAAAAAGAATAGATATTAGAATTATTAAGTACATGTCAATAAGTATACTGTGGCTCTTGATAAACATATAAATTATTTGGAAAAACCAATTATTTGTGACCTTGACCTTTTACTTTATTTATTGCAGATGAAAAGAAAAGAAAGACAAAATGGGATTCACAACCTCAAGCACAGTCATCTGGCTCCAGACAAAATGTTTTACCTGCCTCATCCATTAATTTAACCTCATCAGCTACAGGAAGTAAATCAACTGTCATACCGGCAGTTGGCAATATAACAAAGAAACCTAGTGGAAAATGACCGATAATTTAGACTAAATATCATATTTATGATTTCATTGCACAAAATACATTACTCATTACTCATTAGAACTCCTGTTTGATCCTTTCTACAAAACTCAGGAATCATATCATAAAATTACAGCTACTTTTTACAATCTAAAATTAGACTGTAACTGCACCTTTCTTCAATCTCAAATTTCAGTGTTTTTTTTAATTAAACACACATTGGTTTAATGCACAGAGTATTACAGGTATGGCTGAAAGGTAACAGCCTCAAAATGGATCAAACATCAAAGGTAAAAAAAAGTCTCAGGTGTGAACTAGAAGCCCTGCTTATCACCACATGAATGCTGAACTTTATTTATTGTCTTGTTGTGTTGAAGGAGCAGAGACAAAACATAAGTGTTGCATATCTGTTGTCATATGTGTCACCATCATTTTTATTCATTTATACATTGTGTTTTTAAATTTATCATACCTAACTATCCAAATAGGCAGGATGACAGGACTTAATGAGTAAATCCTAGTAAAAATTTCCATGTTTTCACTTTTACCTCCAAAAATAGATTAGTTATGTATGATATTTTTCATTTCTTTCCATTAGCTTTATATAGCAGATTTTAAGAACTTAGCAGTACATGACAAAATAGCTCTCAAAGATTTAGAGAAGACCAAAAATTAAGGAAAGTAGGAAAAGTGAGAAAAAAAAACGTGCAATTTTTTTCTAGGATTACTTCTTGTCATCAAATTAAAAATGTTTATGGATGAAAGAACTATGGCATTGTGGTTACCATCACATCTTTCAAAATCATTAAAAAGATGGTATGTAACAGTTAAGAAATGTTTATGTATATACATATTGTTTATTTTGTGTTCATACAGTTCTCCATTGCATTGTTGTTTGCGAAATCAAAGTGTATGTGACAAAATCTTACAATGTCATCAAATTATTTCCTCTGGGTAGGAAGCAATAAAGAATATTTTGTATACATTGTACTTAGTAATTAGTCTACTATAAATAGTTTTATTGGCAGAATGATTTAAAGCACCATCAAATGGATCACATAGTCTCACCATTTAGGTTCAATTCATAATTGGATAGTTCTTAGTCTGAGAAAGTTGTTAGTTCACTTGCTGAGTGTCAGTGGTTTTCTCTGGGTACTCTGGTTTCCTCCACCATCTAGAACTGACTTCCTCATTAAAAATAAAAGAATCTTAACTGAGGTGTGAAATACATTACTTCTCTCCACTCTTCTGTAAATCTTTGACCAAGTGATTTATAGATTATGAAAGTTATTTGACATGCCGCCCACCGAGGATTACTAGAGTCCTTTGATAAAATCATTGATAGCGAAAAATTTATTGGAAAGTTCATATGTCAAGGCCCTTTTAAGGTTTTAAAATTAGTTGTCCTGGACCTTCAGTAGGTGTCACTTTGCCTTTCAAAAGTAACATCTTAAAAATATTCTTGTCAAAATTAAAACTTCATATGTAACACTAGGACATAAGCTCTGCCAATTTTGTGACTGCTTTGGTGACTCAATGGTAGAGGTTCATGGGTTCCAACCCCAGCCAGGTCATAAAGAAAAAATTAAATCGATTGTTTTAATGGGGTTTTATGTCCCAGTCAAGAATATTTCACTTATATTGAGACATCACCAGCTATATGTGAAGTGACAGAAATTTTTACCTTTGTAGTGCACTTAGGGCTATGTGCAGGGAGGGTTCTTTAACATGACCTGGGGCATTGAATTTTAAGGTCTCATCTGAAGGAACAGTCACTACCAATTTTTAAGTCTTGGTCAGACCCGGTCAGGGTTTGAACCCTTGACCTCCCACATAGGAGAAGTAATTTGAGATATGGCTTCCTACCTGTTGCTAGCATTAGGACAAAGTATCAACTGGTTCATCCGGAGCTAGGATAATGAAATAGGGGAGTAGTATGATTATCTGTAGCACAATGACTCGGTGAGCTAGCACCTTACCAAAAAGTCACCTTGAGTGCGCCCTGGTACATGGCAGACCGTAATACACACAAACTCAAGCATACATAAACTTATTCTTAGACTGATCTATAGAGATTTATAACCTTGTTTCATTGTGAATAGCTGAAAAATTGCTGATGCTACATTAAACAACATTACAACATACATGTATCTACAAATTTTGTGAAGCTGTTAGAATATCTAAAGTCACAGTTACCTGAAGTAGTAAATCAAAATTTTGACATATTTTAATGAACTTAAAGGCATTATAGCTCAAAATATATATACATATAGAAGCTTAACCATATTTGCAAAGCTAGTTGACCTTGAGCCTTATTCAAGGTCACAGTAGCCTGAAGTAATAAAACAATAAACATCTTGCCATGAACAGAAAGGCCTGGGAGCTTCAAACTTTATGTTAAGCATCAGTGGGCTTCTAAGTTTGACAAGTTGGTTGAACTTGACCAATATTAGGGTCAAAATTTCAATTCTATTCCTCACATTCATCCACATGTGAATATGGGTTTTTTCACAGATTTACCATTCACCATCTTCTTTATACATTTACCACTTCATAATCATAGATTTGCAGAATGCAAAGTGTATATTCAGGAAAAGTTTTGTGTTTTTAAAAAAAAGTAAGATAAGGTGCATGTACTTGGAATTTAAATCTATAAAAAAAAAAAATAACTCAACATTAAAAAGGAAATAAAAATTTATTGAGATTGATAACCTATCCAAATGAATTACATGTAAACAGTTGTATAGCTTGTTAAACATCACACACTGCTTTGTCTAAATTATAAAACTTAAGAAAAGCTCTATAAAAACAAAATTAAAACACAAGCTACACAATAACAATTTCTCTCACACACACACACACAACACACACACACACACACACACACACACACACAAAGATCAACAATGAGTATCCTCATATTGCATGTAGGTTTTGAAGGGAGATAAATCCTCAATGATTTAATACTAAACACTGCTTTTACATATTATGTGTATACTCTTTCACCGAAAGAAATATTTAAAAAGCTGGTAAAACAAGTCAATTTGCAAAGGAAATATATCTGATAAATGATTAACACTTTCCCATATTATTGTTCACTAATGCACAGAATAAAGTGCTACTACCATGGAATAAATCCCATGACAGCCTGTGAAATAAATGAGATGATACTTCTCATGATGGCCCATCACAAATAACATGATGTGAAGCTATTAAGTTAATTATTTATATC
The DNA here is from genome assembly GCA_029721355.1 of Tegillarca granosa. Taxonomy (NCBI): domain Eukaryota; kingdom Metazoa; phylum Mollusca; class Bivalvia; order Arcoida; family Arcidae; genus Tegillarca; species Tegillarca granosa. The sequence continues at coordinate 31,513,999 of CM056601.1, read as the reverse complement.
TGTTTGTCCAAAGCCTTTCTTCAGAGTAGTAACATCTTATATTTGTAAATATGATGTTTGTGATGTCTCAATTGATTTTAACCGAGTAAAGACCCATTGAAATAAATATATGAAAATTATGTCAAAATAATAGCCATGTGATGACTGCATATCAAATTTGTGAAAAAAAAAATAGCGTCATGTCATCTGCAGTGATCTAAAACATAGGTACAACTCTGCATTTTTAAATATTAGAAATAAATTTTTGGTTTCTGCTTCCATTTAAAAAGAAATAAGAAGTTATGCTTTAATTGAAAATGAAGATTTCATTGGTCCATTGATTATGCAAACATCTGAAGGTTTTACCTATTCAAATATTTATATGTCATTTCACCCTGTCAAAAGCAAACTAAAATACTGCACTCTGGAAGTCCTGATGAGGCCTGACATAAATGATATTGTGATGATGAAGAAACCGGTCAAAATTTAAAATTTAGAAATGTTTTAGGAAATCCCCATAAAGATAAATGATGTTTCTGTTCTGAACATTTCCATACCTGTATTTAGCTTTGTTTTTTAAAACAATGATCATGAATGCCAGTGATATCATTTGATATTATGTCAATATCTTTGTACTTTCGAGATTATGACTAGATTTACTTGATAAAATCATATACTCATGAATAATGGACAATTCTTATATTTTAGTTTTCTATATCAATGAATTAATAAATATTTCAAATGAAAACAAATCTTCTCCATTTAAGGAAAATGTGTACATGTAAATACATTGATTTTTCTAGTTCAGTACAACAATAACACAGAAATAAGTGATTTTCCTTAATTTTTTCCTTAATTCTGATAGATGAATTAAACATAAACCTGATGAGTCCATTTTCCCTTAATCACCGAAATATTGAAATATTTAACATCAATATTATTTTCCACTTAGAGATAAGTAAGGGAAACAACTCTGACTAGAAACAGTATATCACCATGGTGATAAGTACACTGATGAAAATGGGTTCCTCAAAAAAGAAGGTTATAGGTTATACACAGTATTTTTGCAATGTGTTTATAGAAAAGACCATGTAACTCAAATAGGGTTCAACAGCTTATCACATATTCCTTCATCATATTTGTGCCAAACAATTATTTCAATGGGATCACACTTATTTTCATGGAATCACATAAGTTTATGTTACTAAAATTTGAAATTATCTAGAAAATTTGCATTGTAAATTTTTCCATATTTTTAGCATTTAACATTATGGGATGCTGATATCTGGAACAATGAGGAATTCCACTGACATATAACCAAATTACCTACAAGAAATATAGACTGTCTATTTACTCCCTGAAAAATACTGTGTGCAAACTATAATATAGTTTACAATAATTCGAAAATAGAAGTTGATGGAGTTTAATGTCTACGTGGCCATAAGGCCAATGTACAGACAGAAATTCGAAAATATTTGAGGAAAACAGGTGAAATTGGGTGACAATTTTATGAGTGGAAGGCAAGTTCAAAATCTCTTTACATTTGTGTAAAAGATTTTATCATTTCAAACATATTAACACAATCAATGTACAAGAAAATTATATGAAGTAGAACTTTGATAACTCCAGCATCGTTTTCTCCATTACCACTGATAAGTCAGTCAAATTTTGTCTTGATCTCATTTTTTTCTCTAATGATCATTCAATATCTTGAATATCATTATAACTTTTTACCTTAAATAAAATACCAAAGCTCCATTACTATCATGTCACTTACAAATATAATTTCTTTGAAATTCCTAAAATTTGGAAATTCTGTTTTTGTGTAACTGTAATCCTTATTACCGGTAATTATATTAACAACTAGGATATAACAAAGATGTAATCAAATCACATCATTCTAGTTTATAATCACCAAGTAGTTTGAATCTTGAATTATCTTATTATGAACATGTTACCTCAACCTGGATATGCTGGTAATTAAACAGATGGCTTGATAATGTTATTTTGTACTTAACCTCAAGCTGAGATTATTTCTAAGAAAAAAGAGTTCTGAAAACTTAATGTAAAAGTAAAATGGACAGACAAATAGTGTAAGAATATAGAAAGCAGTTACATTGTATTTGGTTTACTTTTCTCACTCATATTATTGACAAATTTACTTTTTCTGTTGTGTCCTCTGTATCATCAACATGGGGACTACTTTTTTTTCAATCTCTACTTTTTAAAGTGCATACAGACTCAACTATGGTGTTGGCAGACAAGAGATGAAAATTATTTCAGAAATTTTTCACTGCATAGAAGATATTATATGCAAGTGTTTGATTAAGAGGATTTAAAACATTATCCATATCTATGAGATCAAAGACCATGAGATTCCACCAGTATATAAAGTTCTGGTTTTTCATGTCTAATGCACCATGGGACAGTAACATTGTAGAGCTGATTGCCATCTGCTCATATGCACCAAGACACTGACATATTCATCAGTATGTTTAACAAATCATATTCTGCAAACTGATCTGGAACCAAGCATAATTATCACATCATGGTACTGGAACATTGTAATGTCGGTCATCTTCTGCTAACAGACTGACTTGTGGCCAAAGACCGACATATTCATCAGGATAGTATGATATAAAGTCTTCCTGTTTATACTGCAGTAATCGTACCACTTGAATTGTAACACCTAATGTATGTCCCAGTAAAAACATCTCCACCTACAAATACACAAAACATCATTAGTCAAAAACTACAGGTATTACCATGTAAATAATTTTGTCACTTCACCAAACGAAACAACATAGCTCAACAAATATTACATTTGACAACAATAGCCCTTCAAAAATTGGTCCTTAGTGACCGAGTGGTATAAAACATCAACTTACAATTACTGATCACAGTCCATCTTACCATCTCGATCAGAATCCCACCTGGACCAGAACTTAAGTGTTAGAAATTATGTCAGTTCACTCGAATTTCTACTTAGGCCAGATCCTAGTGTTATAATGTATGTCAGTTCACTTGTCAAAGGTCGGTTGTTTTCTTCAGGTACTCTGTTTTTCTCTACTTTCTAAGAACTCACCACTTGTATGTGAGTGAAATAATTTTACTGGGGCATAAACCACCATTACTCCAATCTACTTCATTCCTTATCAAATCATGCACTGAAATTTTTTCAAAATTGTTCACACAGGACAAACCAGATACTGTGATGACATCAAAATCACTTTAAAACTTTAAATCAGTAGGCTTATATATTGTCATAGTAGTGTAAGTATCACGATTTAAAGCTTGTCCACAATTAACTATCAGATTTCAAGTACAGGTTTAACAAAATATGACATGCATACCTAGTTATTACAGAGACAGGATATGAGTCAATGAAACTTATTGAAAATTATTCAAGCTATTTTTTCCGTTTTTTAGTTTATCCAACACAAGCATTCATTGAATTTCTGTATAGTAATAAATGATATGAAATCAAAACATATTACAAACCTCAGACAAATATTTATGCTGAGAAAAAGGACACTGAAAAAGTCTTTGTGTCTTGCTTGCTTCTTTGTTTCAGCAAAACTAGGAAATAAAATTATTTGAAAAGATGACATTTTTTATTTACCTGTTCCAATCCAGCAGAATTCCCAACCTGATTCAGATGATTTTTGATAAACAATGCCGGGTTTTCTGAGGTATCCCTGGCTAATAACAACCAAACAAATACAGGAACATCGTCTCCATGTTGAACACATTTGTTTAAATTATAAATATTTAAAAACATTAAAAGCTTGAGTCCTTCCATAAGTTTCACATCACCAGAATTTAAAAGTTTAACTGTCCATAAAACTCTCTCTTCATAATTTAAAATATGACTAGCATCTTCTATCTGAAATAAATAAATAAATAAATAAATAAATAAATAAAATAAATAAATAAATAAACAAGAGTCATGGAAACTCTGTGAAAACCAGGTTTTCAAATTTCGGAGAAGGGGGTTTCAGAGAGAAATGGTACCTAGTTCACAATAATTATGGGTGATCAATGATCATGTGTCTCGCAGGGACCTGGTTTATAGTAAAGGGATACCAGTAATGGGTTAAGATTTAATATATCATATATATATATATATATATATATATATATATATATATATATATATATATAAGCATCATACATCAGAACATGTTAAAAGATTGCAATTATGACAAATTATTTAGAAATGGAATGTTGTGTTTTCATTTCAATATAATTTCATTTTAGAAAAGATCTACAGTGGCATCTGCACCTAAATATATACGGAAATATCCAATTTAATGCAAAAATAGTCAACATCAAAATATTTTGCCACCTCAATCATTTTACAAAACTAAAATTCCATAAATAGTGAATTCTACGTCTAAATATCATCAAAAATAGCCAATTTCATGCCAAAAATTGTAAATTTCATGCAACAATAGCCATTTTAGTGCAGAAAATACAAAGGTCAAAATGTAGGTCATGACCTTGACCTTTGATTTTGGCTTTATTTTCATCAGCATTGCTAGAAAATATGAAAACTGAAAACCCCATGTCATTACCTTTACATATGGCCAAAATATATAGCTAGAGCTTGCTTATTTTGTGAAATGACCAAGCAACTGTGACCTTGACCTTTGATGTACATGTATTTATCCCAAAAGCAATCCCAACCAAGATCTTATCACAATACATGTATGTGCCAAGTTTCTTTCAAAAATGTGATTTACTTTTCAAGTTTCTTTCAAAAATGTCATTTACTTTACAAGTTATCATCCGGAAACCATTTTTTGACGCCCGCAAGCCCGCCCGCCGACATTCGGTAATCTAAGAACCAGGTTTCTATGAAAACCTGGTTAATAAATAAATAAATAAATAAATAAATAAATAAATGAGTTATGAGAAAGACATCATTAATTCACTCTACCATTACAAATCAGACTAGAATCACTAACATTATTTATAATCCATATAAACATTAAACAAGTGAGTAGATTGCTACAGTAAAACCTCATTTGTTCAGCCAGAAATTTACATCATAAAGAGATTGGCAGTAAATACAGGTAGGCTTTTAATTAAGAGAAGAAATTGATTTTATGACTGCAAAATAAGTGAGACAGCAAAGTTATTGAGGTACATAATGAAGATGATTTACTGTAACTGATATAAGTAAAGGGACAGTTCAGGCACCATACATATCCTTAAAGGATGTTTGTTTTAAGATATGACTCTTACTCTAATACTTTAAAATAGATTGAAATGAAGTTTTTTTTGGTGCGACAAGTTTCAGTCATTTTGTGATATAATAAATATAAAAATAATAGATCACAGCTATATGTGGTAGGTAAATGCATGCTTACTAATAAATGCAGCTAAAATACTAGTACATGAAGCTCAATAAACTTTTGCCTGTGTTTTATACAATTAACTTAACCTTCATATCAAAATCTTAATGTCCACAAAGGAATAAAACCTTTTAGTCTTTTATACAAACAGATTTTACTTACTGTTGATATCAAAGTTGACACAGAATCCGACATCTTGGACAACAACGTATCAGCACCATGTGGAAGACGATTTGCAAATGTCCATGATGTAAGCCCTGAGGTTTTATCTTGGTAGGCATGATTTAACATGTCTAATGTGCGAGTTAAATTGGACCAATGTTTTAATTTAATTCCATTTGATAAAAACTGAAATAATGTTCCCCTAATTCCACAGTAGTTATCTCCCCTTATCCTACGAAGACAGCTGCAGTGAAGTAAATTTGGAATTTCCTTATAAGCCTGAAATTAAATTGTAATGTAAATAAACATTTAGGCAGTATATATTATATTGCTTTAGTGCTACATGTTAAATGTCCCTGACAAGATAACCACCTAGGTTGTTCAGTTGAAGAGTTTCCATATTGAGAGCAAAAGTTATGGGTTTGAACCCAGACTGGGTCGTATATAGGACTCTGAAATTTAAGATATTGTTTTCCTCACCTGGCGCTTGGCATTAGGACAGTGTATCAACTCATTCACCCAGTGCCAGGATAATGTCGCAGGAAAAGTAGCCCCTGGCCTAAGGCATACTGACTCAGAACAAAAACATAAACATATTGTGTAACCAATCACTGAAAACTTTCATATCAAACATCAACTCATATAGCTGTAAATGTTTACAGAAAAGGTCTGGACTGCAATTACCATAGTTACCCTGTCAGACCACTTATAAAAGACCAGGCAATGTCATGAAGGCTATCCATACAGAATTACTGTGAACAAGAATAAAGGTTAAGGTCAACTTTATATGTATACAGTAGAACTTTTCATTGTAGTCTTTCTCAATCTCAAACACCTTTATGTTCCTTTACCTGTTTTATTGTCCTTGCTGTCTGTGTTTCTCCCTTCCATTCTTGAGCTGCATATGTGATAATATCCAACTTCTCTCCTATTTGTTTTGAATCTGAATTTTTATAAATATATTTATTTATATATTTTTATGTATTTTTAACAATTCTATTTTTTAAACACAAAAAATGAAATATTTCTATCAACTCACATGACAATGATACATTGTATAACTTAAAACTTCATTTCATCATGGTTTTTCTTCGTCGTCTTCTTTTTTTTCTCTCTCTCTCTTTTTGTTTACAATGAAAAAGGATTGGATTGGGTTGAATTGATTCAATTGTTTTAAGCCCTAATTGGGATTTTTTCACTTATATTGAGGCAGTCAGTTCTTGGATGCTGGAGGAAACCGGAGTGCCAGAGAAAACCACCTATGTTTGGCAAGCAAACTGACAAGTTTTTTTCACAATAGGATTTGCACCTAGGTTGTGAGAGCACAAAGGAGAAAATGATTTGCTGACTTTGAATGCTTTAGGAAATATTATTGATTATTAGCCTTTTAATAATATCATACTTCAATAAAATCATACAAATTAACACCATTTAATGCAACCTGATGTTAGAGCTACCCTTCAATGAACACTTCATGTCAAAACAATCAGTTGTACCATACCACCAAAATGTTAACCTTTTAATCATGACTGTAAATTCACCACTCTCATTCAAGTACCAAATTTCATTAATTTTTCATTAGTTAATAAGATTACCTTTATTTTCAGCACAAGCTCCATCTCCATGATTTATTCTCTGAGACTCAATAATGTCACCAGTGTATCCATCAGTGTCAAGGTCATCACTTTCTAACAATGCACTATCCTGTAATTTTGACTGTGAAATTTTCTCTCTTAATTTTTCACTGTTGCTATTGTCAGTCTTATTTTCATGTGTACAATTTCCACTGTCAGAAATGTTTAATTTTGTATTGAGTAGAGATTTATTTTGACTTTTCCTTTGTGGTGAGTTTTCTTTAGACATCCCTTCAGTGTCCCAAGATAAGTCTGGAATATCACAGCTTACATTAAATGAATTACCAACTGAAGGAATGGGTGATAAACTATGAGACCTAGAACGCTCTACCTTATGTCGAGTTTTCTCCACAATCTTACATACTTTTTTGGCTAATGGATCATGTGGTTGATATTCCACAGAATCATCAACACTGTCACTATAATTAGCACCTAAAGATTTTAAATGATGAAGTTGAGACATTATATCATCAAATTCTGTTTCTACATCTTGGAGTTCAGTTTCAATTTCTTCAAAGTGATGTTCAGTACTAGTATCCTCAACATCACATGTCCCAAACAATTCACTGTCTGGTGTTCCAAACCCAGATAAGCTATCCTGTCTGTCAAAACTGTAATTACTACACCCAGTACTAGAACGCCGGAAGGGTGATCTGTCTGGGGTAGAATCCTGAGAGGTTGAGTTACTGGACCCTGATACAGTTGCATAGTCATTTAGTCTGCGTAATAAAGATTGCTTGAACTGTTTTTCTGTTTTGGCTTTTCTTAATGGGGAAGGCATATCTCTTTCTTCATCTTCAAGACTTATACTTCCTGAGTAATCAGTTGTACCATCACTCAAACTCTTGAACAAATCTGACTTTTCACTAGACTTCCATAATTCTGAGGTATCATCAAAATCATCCTCTAATTCAGCAGCTTCGGTAAGACTGTGTTTTAATTGGTTTGCAATATTGTCACCATGACTACTGTCAGAACAATTAACATTATTTTTTGTGTCTATTTGTGTTTGTTCTATATTCCTGTCTGCTATACTATTTTCACAAAAATCTGAACTTTCTTTCAGAACTTTTTCATTGTTTTGCCCTGAAACAAAGTTATCCCAGTTTTCTTTTTGTGGAATACTTTCATCATCTGAAGGGGGAGTTAATAAAACACTACTATAATCTAAAACATCTTGACTAGATGAAACATCAATTTGTAAACTGTCATTTGATTGGTTAATCTGGTTTTTATGTGTATCTTCAAATGAATTTGACTGGTTGTTAATTTCTTCATCAGGGGAATATCCATATTTTGAATTTCTTTCATAAAGTGACCGCAAACTTAAATTTCCTTTTAAAGAACCACATATAGGTGATGCCTCATTTAAATCTGATGCACTATGTACAAGTCTTTCATCATAATTTACCGGAATTTGTCTACTAGAATCTGTAGGATAATTTGGCATTCTATCATTGGATTTGCTTCTTAATCTTTGGTTCCTCCTTCTAGCTGAACCATTGGTTGACCTTTTGTTGCCAATGGTTACCCCATCATTGGCTTTGTCATAGGAAACAGATGTCACATCATGTGACTGAGAATTTCCCATATCAGATTCCTCCTCTTCCTCATTTGTGCTCTAAAAGAAAAAACAATACTGGGTCAAATTAATGTATTAAAATTATTATAATGTACAGAAAAACCTTGTCCAAATGTTACTCAACTTCTAAGCAACCTTGTCTAAAACCACTTTTTTATTCAAAATCCCAATTAGCTAATTTTCTTTTTTCTTCTTCTAAATCTAAATCAATTTACTGGAAAAATTTGACGGAACTAATACATGTATTGCCAAATTGAGGTTTTATTCTATCCTAAATCTATACAGGAGATTTGTAAATCACCTGAGAGCAAATTCTATCTTTAAATAAAATTAAAAGCTTTAAAATCAAAAATGATGACCGAAAACTAAAGACAACAAAGTACCTGTTATGATACAGTTTTTTCAATCGGAATAAATAACTTGAAAGAAATTTTGGAATGGTGAATCATAACAGAGTTGAAAACTAATCATAACTTGACTTAAGCCTTACTGCAATTTCAATTATTTATTTATTTATTTATTTATTTATTTATTTGACAGTTATATACATGTATATAAACAGTCTGAAAGCAAAGCAGGTTACTTACACTACAACATACTGAATTATGATTTTCATTTATTTATTATTATCTTTTATTATTATTTTATTTATTTATTTATTCATTTTATTTATTTATTTATTTATTTATTTTATTTTTTGTTCTGTTTTGATTTCCATTATTTTTTCCATTTTCATTTTTTTATATTTCTTATTATAAGTATCATTATTATATTTTATTTTTTTTTAAATCCTAATTACACTTATGTTCAATTTAATAGAATAACCTACCTAAAATAACACAGTCCTGCCTAAAAGTAAAGTCTTGAGCTGGAAAGCTTTGACAATAATCTATCAGTCTGATTAAAGTTGTAGGTAACAATAAAATCTCAAAAAAATACTTAAAACACATGTATTAATCACTTTCCACTTCAATTGTACCAACTTACTATCCCCTTGAGCATTCTACTTTCATTTTCACTTTAAAAACATTTAAAACAATTCTACCTGTACAATATATATGTATATGGTACCTATAAATAACAGTAAATAGTTATGAGTTAACTACCCATAAATAATGTCACTTACCTGTTGAAAAAATAATGTAACCTTCATTGTGACTAAATATAAACCAACTAAAATTTTCATGACTTTTTTCTCTAGTATTTCACCACAAATAAATAACCATTCAGGCAGTTTTAACTCTGTAGTGTGGGTGTATATATCTTTACTTAATAAAACCATTAAGAATTTTTAATTCTACTGTTTGTAGTATCTTTATTTATATAAAAATGAAGTAATTTCAAAATCCCCAATGATATAAGGAACTAAATTAATCATCAGCGGGAAGTCAAAACTTATAAATTTTTATAACTTTCCACAAGTAGAGCATAATCTTTAAAATTATAGAATATAAAAAACTAAACAAGCAATATATTTCAATGAACCATTTGGGTAGGAATGTACATGTATGTTTTATCAGGTAAATTATATAAATACTAAACTCCTTTACAAAATGACTAATATCCCTGCAAAATGAAGAATCTAAGCAACAAAAATGACTGTGCAGGTGTTGGTATTTTGTAAATGCTTCTGAAAAAAAAAACTTATGAAATGATACCAACTAAAGTTTCATTACATGTGTGATGGCCAAACCAGGTGTTTTTAAAGAACATAATTTTTTAAAATCATTTAATTTCAGAAATATTCACAGAACAAATATACAATATTTGTGTTTCATTACAAAAACCATGACTGAGCATGCAACATATCCCAATATGCTTCTAGCAAAATGATGACAATAACTATGGTACTGCAAAGAATCATTAAGTTTGATTTGACCTGTACAGGCTTGTCAAAACTGGTTAAACAGATCAAAAGTTATTGCTTGGAAACCAATTCAATGTTGAACTGACAATCTGATTGGTGGAAAAATGAACAGAGCATGACAGACATAACATAATACCCCTACCGTAGACACAGCATAGACAGTAGATAGTTTGGGAATAAAAACACATCCATCTAAATTGATGCTATTTGCTATACATTATACAGTACATATGAACTTATGAAGTAGCTAAATTACCAGTAATAATTGTCAGAAATGATGTTTCATGTAGCTATTTCCTGTATTATAAATACAATGTACTAGCCAGGTGAGCTTGCAGGCCCTTTAACTTTTAAATAGTTAAAATACACTGGGATCTGGTTGACTAATTGATCAGTGTCAAGACTGTAATGACATTACCTGCACCTTAATGGCTTTATCATATGTACAATACCGGCCAGGTGAGCTTAAAGCCCTCATTATCCTATTACACTAGTATCCAACTGACTGATTGATCAGTGTCAGGACTGTAATTACATTACATGCACCTATATCATATGTACATACTGGCCAGGTGAGCTAAAAGCCCTCTTTTATCTTATTACACCAGCATCTAACTGACTGATTGATAAGCGTCAGGCCTGTAATGACATTACACACACTTAAATCATATGTACATACTGGCAAGGTGAGCTAAAAGCCCTCTATTATCTTATTACACCAGCATCTAACTGACTGATTGATCAGTGTCAGGACTGTAATGACATTACACACACTTAAATCATATGCACATACTGGCCAGGTGAGCTAAAAGCCCTCTATTATCCTATTACACTGGTGACTGACGGCTGTTTCAGTGAGTTAAGATAGTTGTGACTCATCAAACCCTAACATTAAATATCATATGACACGAAAATCAATTTGAACAAATACAACATGTTCAAATTGATCTGTTATCTGATGTATGATAAATCACAAATAATATGTATGGTAATATAAACAATAATTACTGTAATTGTTGTTTCAGTATCATAATATCTATACATTTCCTGTTGGGAGGAAAATATGTATGGTTTATAAATACTATGAAAGATCCAAATTTGATAAGAATTATTTATGTCAGATAATTTCCAATTCTTGATGACACACAGAAGAGTCACAAACATTAAACATTTAACCTGACCCCTTCTCAAAGTACCATTAAGAAACTTGCTTGTAAAAGAGCATGTGCTTCTGTTTATAAAAATATTAATGTCAAATATATACAACAGACAATAAGAAAAATAGAAGGGGGTGGGGGCACTTACTGACAAAGTGGCCAAAAATCAATCTTTTAACATGATATTAAAGTAACAAGGAACCAAGGACAAATGTAATTTATGCTTCACAACTAATTTACAGAGTAGTGTGTGAAAAACACTTAAAACAGGGTCAAAATAACTAAATGTAAACTTACACTTATGTAGTGAATATATGCTTGCGTGATAGTATACCAAGTTCAAACTTCTTAATATCAAACATGACACTATCAGTAGGTATTATTTTCATTTATGATGACAGTGATCTGTGACAATTAATATTCAGAGTGACTTGACATACTTAATGACCAGTATAAAACAACAAATTTATATCATATTTCTATATACATCAACATAAAACATTGTAAAAGTGTGTGTGTGTGTGTGTGTGTGTGTGTGTGTGTGTGTGCATGTGTGAATGGGCACGTGCATAAACATGCGTGCGTGCATGCATGTGCATGTGTGTGTGTGAATGTAAATGTATGTTTACATGTGCATTTATGTATATATAAGAATGCATTTGTATAAATATTTGTGTGTTATGTTTTTGCATATAAGTGTGTATCTGTATGTAGTATGTATTGGTATGTTTATTATGTATGTATGCCAACCAATTTAAAAAAAAAAATTAAATTTCTAAAATTATCGTACAGTAATACTGACTAATCCAAAAAAAAATTAAGAAAAATTTTCCAAAATTATTTTACAATAATGTTCCAGATGACTTGATTTAGTCATTAGTTCTTTTTTTCTTTTTTCAATCAAAATTAAAATTTTCATGGAGTTTAAAAAAGGACCTCTTTCCTGTATGTTTGTACATGCATGCATACTAGTGAATATGTGTGTCCATTTCTATGACATCAATGAATGAAAATATAATCAATCATACAGAAACAATACACTGATTATTTATATATTATGTTTATTTACTTACTAAATCACATACCAGTCAAAACATCCTTAACCTCTACAACATGCTTATAATCCTGTTAAGATTTAATTTCCTCAAGTTATAAAATTATTTTCCATTGTTTAAGAGATAATATCCCTGTCTCATGTGATGTTCATTATTAACATTGTTTACAACATCAACAACCAGCTGACTGATCAATATTACTTCCTGTCTGGGTAAAGGGAGGTAACTTGTGTGATTAAAAACTCTGATAAAGCCCCAGCAAAGTTTATTTAGTTATATCTGATTAAATATTTTTAAAAATTGATCAAATGTTGTCATTTATAACTGAATTTAATCAGGTTCTATTCAAACTGTGTGCCATAATTCATTTAGAAACAATGTGATATTATAAAATCATATTTTCTGGGCCAAATTACAGCACATTTTATCTTCAAATCATAGAAAAACAACAAAGATCTGTTTAAATTAATGTGCAGGAAAAATAATAATCAATATAAAAGGGAAACAAATGTCTTTTTTATCTGTTTTGTCTGATTTATCTCCTTATTTCGGTAATAGCAAGGAAAATCGTAATAGCAAGGAAAATTGACATCTGTTTATTCACTGTATTTCATCAATTTACTGACTATAAGATAGACTGATATTAAATTGTTCAAAATATTTCTGGTATTTTTATTTATCTATTTATTTATTTATTTATTTATTTATTTATTTATTTATTTATTTGTAGAAAAATAGCAATCTCCTAAGATTTATGAATTTTGATCGTTGTAAAATATCATCTGCAGTTTACATCTAAACAAAAAGAACATTGGTTTCTTATTAAAATTTCATCTTAAATTTAAACCAAGGGTTACTTTTCATCATTGGCTTGTATAGTAATTAATGTTTTCACTAAAATCAGGCATTAAGATTTAAATATGTTTAAATTGAAAAATATTAAATATTTTTAAATAAATGAAATTATATCTTTGTATTAATTTTCATGAAATTTCTGCAAAGGAACATTGAGCTAAATGAAATATTGCCCATATACACAATAAAAACAAACATGTCTATAATACCAATATAACCACCCCAACCCAACTCTTGTTTGGTGAGTTGTATAAAATACATGCATACAACACCTTCGTGTATAAGAGTCTATATTCCAGAAATATGATAACTTATAAATCAATAAAGTAAATACATTACCGGCTGATTAAAATTTTCATCTGCTTTGCTGTTTTTCTTGGATTTTATTCCTGGAGGTTTCTTAACTTCGCCGCGTATAAACCGACAATATAACTTATATAGGAAATAACTTCCAAGTCCAAATCCTAGACCTATTACACAGACTACAGTAGCTGCCTTGGCTGAAATATATAAAAAATGAAGCTTCATAAATCCATGACATCAGACATAGCAACCGTCGCATGGAAAAACAGTCATAATAACTGCCACTGTATTCTGAATCACATAAATAACCACCTATAAAGAACAAGATCACATATCACATAAACTACATGTAGTTTACAGTAATTGTGATTACAATTGAGCTGAAAAATTACCACAATGTGAATACAAAGTAGCAAAAAAAAAAAAAAAATTCTCAATGTTAATACATTGCAGCTTAGAATGTCTCATTATAAATACATTGTAGCTTAAAAAATGACCCATTGTTAAAACAATGTAGCTAAAAATTGCCTTAATGTAGATATAATGTGGCTGAATAATTACTGATGTAAAGTTCAACAACAAGCAACTAAATTTCCCTATAGAACTTTTTATAAAAATCCACAAGCAAATGTTATACAATGTCAACCCAAATGTGGTAGGTTAAACAGTGCATGCTTTACAAGAGCGTCTTCCTACAATAAAGTATGTCATTAGGAAGTGTTCTGAATCTTTTATTTTGTAAAGTTCAACAACCGGTTAGTCTTTATTATAACATCATTAGTGTATGTGTGCTTGTGCATACTTATATTTAATTTTATAACTTAAATGATGTACCGTAGAATCATTAATATTGGGGAGGGGAAAGAAAATTTTGTGGAATTCTCCCATGGGGGGAGGGGGGGGGGGTCATGGTAATTAGAAATTTTAACTGATATTAAATCTGTGTTTTACATTAACCTATGAAAATCAAATTTTATCTGCCACAAACATTTGTGATTTTACAGCACATAAATTATCAGTTTCCCTTCAAGAACAAAATCCTCTATAATATTGCATTAACTTATACATTGAAACTTAGTATAATATCACATTAACTTCCTAAATTGTAACTTAACTCAAACTGCACTCTATAACTGGACATCTGTACATTGGCCAGTTTCTTATGGATATATGTTTCTAAATGATGTTGAATAAAACCTCAACAATACATTAATCAAATTTCTATTATCCAAACAATTTGAATGAACCATCCAAAACATGCCCAGTGTTAGAAGTGTCACAGTAACCTTATAATGTTATGATTTTTAAATTTCTAAAGGATTTCTTATAAAGTTTTAAGGGGTTACCTTTCTTAGGTTGGCTTGTATGATATTGTCACTAAAATAAAGTTTGCAAATTTTAAAATTCAAATAATTTTATGACACTCCTCTCTACAGTTATCACTTTCAGATAAGTTCAAAACTATAACAAATGCTACATACAACTGTAGATTTTTCATTTTTTGACCCCCCTTACCAAAATTATCTTAATGCTATTGGTTGTGAAAGATGAGATAGGACAAATTGTAACATTTTATGAAGGTTTTTTTTCAAGAGATGGGAATACAAAAATAAAATCATATCAATGTCTTAGAGCTAAAAATGTTGCCACATAAAAGTTCAGAGATTACCATACTTTATCGTTATCTTCTAAGGAGACCAATGAACAAGAGTAAGATCATTCATGTTAAGATATTCAAATATAACAAGGACATCTATTTAAGAGATCCAGTATCTAAATACAGACAATCACTCTCTCTCTCTCTCTCTCTCTCTCTCTCTCTCTATCTATCTCTTTCTCTCTCTCTCTATCTCTTTCTCTCTCTCTCAGGTTTTATCTTTCTCTCTTTCTGTGGTAACTTTCCAACTTTTAGAACTTTGGCAATATGTTCTTCAGTAGCAAGTTTAGATTAATGTTAACAGGTGAAGTTAATTTCTTACCTATGACACACTTGAACACTGGTCTGATGTAACGTGTTAACATGGCGGATGGTTTGTAGGTACTAAGTGTCTGTCACTAGTATATCAAACTCAATCCTGTTTACATTATCAATAAATATACAGTACAATAGATCTATAAAGTGCACCAGGTGTTGGTTATCAGTAGAAATCAATTTTGTAAATTTAAGGGGACAGTTCAGAAGTACTGACTGTAATATCTCAACACTTTTATCTAGATGCCACCAGCAGCTTTAGATAAAGAACACTAGATGGTTGTGAATCAGTTTTTAAACATCTGATTTCTGTAAGATAAAGGGAACATTTCAAAAATGGCCAAATGAATGGATGGATGGACAGATAGACAATGGATGCATGGATTGATTGACTGATTGTTTAAACTGGGTATGATGTCCTAGACAAGAGATGACTTTATTTTGGTAAAAATTCACTAACATTACATATAGTGACCAAATGGTGTCTGTCACTATAAATCAATTTTGTAAAGTTAAGGGAAATGTTTAGAAGGTAATGATTGTTTAAAATGGGATTGATGTTCTAGTCAAGATATCATCTCACTTAAATGTATATCTATATGTCATCAATTTAAATAAAGTGACTAGTTGTTGGTTGTTAGTTTATACATGTGTATCAATTTTATAAAATTTAAAGGATATATCAAAGGTTACATTATTGTTTATACAGAGTTTGATGGTAAAGATATGATTTCACTTATATCTTTATGTCCCCAGCTTGAATGAAAATGACCAGTACATTGTTGTCTATTAGTAGGTATTTAAGGGGAGGGGAAGTCTAAAATGAAAACAAAGTTAGGAGTAGGGCTTGAATGAGTTTGGGTCAAAGAAAAGAGAGCAGAGTATGAGAAAAAAGAAAAGTTAGGGATATCAAAGGAGGATTGGAAAAGTATTAGACATTTATATTTTCTAGGGTAAGGAGTATGGTAAAAGGATTGACTTGAAGAAAGAGGGGGATAAAGAGAATTTTGAGCTGAAGTAAGGGTAAGGAACCAGCTGGTGTAAAGGAAACAGGGTTACAATCAATAAAAAGTGAATGTAATAATAATTGGCTTGGGGTGGGGGGATAAATGTTGACACAAGAGGAACAAAGGGAGGGTATAAGTGAAGATAAGGGGTTTAGAAAGGCTTTTTTTAAAGATAAGCTTTAGAATGAAGAAGTGGAGGTACTGGTTAAGAGAATTTGTTAGAGCATAGAGGGAGAGTGGGATAGAGGTCAGGGATTATGGAAAGAAGATATAACCAAGGAAAGGGATTTCAATAAAAGAAATATACTGCAGTAAAGAAAAACGAAGAAAAATGTTGGAACTGCTTGAAGGGAAGATGCCATTGGAAAGGGTTAGGAACTGCGTAGAGGTAAAAGGAAGGTGTGAGAAATGGGTGAGTGAATAACTGGATGCTAAGGAAGGTGTTACAGATTGGCAAGAATTTATTTCAAAATATGTCAAAACTCAAGAGATACTTTTACAAATTCTACAGACTGAATGCATCCAAAAAAGGCCCATCAGAAAAATGTAGCTTACCAACATTCTGCCCTCCCTCTCCATTTAACAACAAGAGATGTACAGAATGTAAACTATTTGCCTGAGGACATCACAGATATCAGAACTACAATGAAAATATTTCAACAGGCCTTACAAATTAATTTAAGCTTTATATGCCAAATTTCTAGGTATTTTGGTCCATGGCAAGATGATGTTTTTCAGTACATCTTCTTCAGGTCACTGTGACTTTGGATGTATGTCGAGGTAATCTGACCAGTTCTGGATCTGGCTTCACAAACTGAAACTTTATAGCTTTAGAGCTTTGTGAACTGATGCTTTACATTTATCTTCAAGCTTTTAGGCAATTAAAGTTCATGTTATGAGTGTGAACTTTCATCAATTCATTATGACCTTGAATAAGTACATGTAGTAAGTTAAACCAGCTTTGCAAACTCTGTAATGGTTCATGTCCTGATGCTTAATATGAAGTTTCCTGGCTTTTTGACAAGAACATGTTTAATGGTTTTTAATACTTAAGGCCAATTTAACTTTAAATGAAGGTCAAAGTCAAATAGCTTTGCAAACTTAAAAGGGCCTGGCAATATCTGTGCCAAGAATCAATGCCATGGGATTACTGGTTCCTTATAAATTATTTCAGTGAAAAGTTTAGGAATGACACCAGATAAAAACAGCATTTGAATAGCTCACCTTAAACATTTGCAGATCAGCTCATTAAATTTTTAGGATACCATGCATTACAATGTTTTAAGATTGTAGGTAAGTCTGGAATGCTTTATTACCAAACTTATATTCTGTGAGCTAAAAAGCACTAACTCTATATGGTGTATCACAAAGATTTATAAAGATGCCAGATATAAAGATTGCCTTTATTATGTGCTATATCTATGTTTAATGAAGTTTTATATTTGGTTAGCACTATTTATCTTAAGCTTACATTACTATGTATGTAGAATGAAGTTTCTTCATCGATTTCTTACGAGGACAAAATCATGCAAAATTAAGCATTTATATTTATCATTATGTACAAGTTCTATCTGCCTACTGCAGTTATCTATTGATGACAAAATCAATCGGATGTCGTGTATACAAACAGTATTATTTAAAATCCAAGGTTTACCCACTGAGTAAATATCACACACATCAGACCTTTCTTGCTCACCTGAAACACAAAATGACAAGTCTGTGCTTTACTATAAAGTCAACAAAAAGTTTTCTTTTTCTCTTGGCATACAAAACACTAAAATGTAATCTTTATAACAACTGGGCCTTTGTTGCTCACCTGACACAAAATGATTTAAAATCTAAGGTTTACCATGCTGTCAACAGATGAAGAGCTTTTTTTTTTGGATGGCATACTAAATACCATAAACATATTCAATGTAACATTGAATGGAACTTCATTGCTTACCTGACACCAAATTATACCAAATAAAAGGTTTAACATACAGTTATCAAAGAAAGGACTTTTATAGTTTGCATTCAAAACACCACAAACAAAGTTATGGGCCTTTTTTGCTCACCTGACACAAAAGTTTATACCAAATCCAGGATTAACCATTCAGTATTTTTATTGTACTATACTTAGTCTTTTCAATTAGTGTTTGGGTTAATTATCTCTAAAAGAAATTCTTTAAACCTTAATTGAAAAATACAAGGAAGAAAAAAAACAAGTACCAAATCTAATATTAATTGTTTTATACTAAGAGAGAGTGTCGAAGTTTCACAAATTTAAACCTGTGCTTTGGCTTAACGAAGAAGGTCTTACTTTGTCTCACACCTAACATATCATGATGGAACCATTGGTTGAACAATCATTAAAAATTATATGTAAAAGTCTCATTTAAAGCATCTTTTCTAAATACTAAGTTCTTTATGACAGAACTTCTACTTCTACTATTAGTATTGTTTAGACCAAGCTAGGATTTGATCTCTGTAGTACATGTAATAAGAAAGTAAAAAAGTCAAGTAATCTTATTGATAATGTTGAATAAATATAAAATTTCAAACAGGAAATCTGATTACTTTTATACCACTAAAATATACAAAGATACTACTTTACTGTCTTATCATGTTTTAAATTTTCATAATCATCCTTTCATAAAGGTAGAAGATTATACAAAGAAGAAAAATAAAACATAACCTTTCCATGTGAGTTTTAATATATATACAAAATCACATTGACATTTAAGTACCAAACATTTGTATTTATCTTACAATCAAAACGTATTTTTATTAAATTTCAATTTTTCTGACTCGTATCAGGGTGCCTGATATTGTCTGTATCATCCATATGCGCGATACAATAATGGCACGAATAATCACGCACATGTCAGTTGGAATTACTTTCAATTCGGAGATTCTGTGATGTCATCAGAATGGAAAATAGGTCTATGAATTTTGAGATTTTGTGTATAAATACTTCATTTTAATGAATGGATTTTGTTTGTTTTCTATTAAATAATAAATTGTAAGATAAAAATATCATTAGTATGTTATGTATGTACAATTTTGTGTATCAGTTGCTCGTTGTAGTTTCCATCGTGCCATCACTCCTACAACTTGCATCTGATACACAAAATTGTACATACATAAGATACTAATAATATGTATTTATTGTCTATTACATGTCTTTGAACTATTATTCCTCAAACAGTAGCTATTCTTTGAAACAAAAATTTTACACATTATATATTATATTATATTAGTAATAATTATTAGTAGCATATACTAATAAAGCACTACTCTCACGCAGTTAATTATATTATATACAAGCACCTTGCCATTAATAAATATCTTTACAAAAGTAATTAATTGCTTCTAGGTCCATGGATTTATCATCTATTGATCTTTCTTTTCAACACAACAGAAATTATGAAGATTTCTTTTCAACACAACAGAAATTATGAAGATGTAAATCTTCAAACTTGGCTAGTTAAAGACTGGTAAGCCTCTTTTTTGTGATACCATTTGACCTGAAATACATGGCTCCGAACGGCTTTTTTATAATACTGATAAACGGCAACATCAGTATTATAAAAAAGCCGTTCGGAGCCATGTATTTCAGGTCTAGTGATACCATATACTTTTCAAGCTTTAATATACTGTTAAATTACCAAGCTTCATCAAATATATTGATCAAACATTCTGATGAAGTGAAAGTTTAGGCCTTTACTAATCTGTCATTTTAAGCATCATCAAAATCAAATGGCCAATTTAAGCATCAGAGGATCACCAAATGGTCAATCTAAGTATCAGATGCATAATTTTTTGGATCATCTACGGGCAATCTAAGCATCGGATAGGTAATTTAGGCATCATCAAATCGCTATTTTAAGCATCAGAGGAACAATTTGAAGCATCATCAAATGGCAAATCTAAGCACCAGATAGACAATTTTGAGCATCATTAAATGTCAAATCTAAGCATCAGATAGACAATTTTGAGCATCATTAAATGGCAAATCTAAGCATCAGATGGACAATTTTGAGCATCGTCAAATGGAAAATCTAAGCATCAGATGGACAATTTTGAGCATCACGAAATGGCCAATCTAAGCATCAGATGAGCAATTTTGAGCATCATCAAATGGCAAATCTAAGCATCAAAAGGACAATTTTGAGCATCATCAAATGGCAACTCTAAGCATCAGATGGGCAATTTTGAGCACCATCAAAACTAAGGATTAGAGGGATAATTTTAAGCATGTAAAGAAATTTATTAATGACAATGTATAAAACCAGACCTGTTACTAAAGAGACTGCCTGTATTATTAGTATCCAATATGTCTTCTCCATGTCACTTAAAAGGCTCCATACAGAATGACAAGGTGTGCATTTAACATTTAAATATCTAAACACTTAACATCCTTAATGTAAGCAATTTCTTTAAAGTTAAAGAAAGGATTCTGCAGAATCACCAAAAAATTTGGATTCATTTATATACCACATGATTCAGACACCAAATAAACTTCATGTAGAACTGTTACTTCCAATATTTGTTTTTTATAAAAATAAACATTATAACGGAAATTGATATGCTGCTGATGAAGACTCCTGAACAGTGTAAAGAATGCTTAACACAAACTTATGCCATGAGAAATCACATAGCATTTAACAAATGTCATTATTTTCATTTAAAACACACAAAGACACCTGAATGAGTTATGAGTGATATAAGAAAACTGAATCCCGTTTTTATGTGCACATATATATATTAGAAGCTAAGTTGTTTAGATCTAATTAATGGTAAAACCAAACCTGTGAAATATGATATAATTCTGACAAGTTTGCAACAAACAAGTTGGCAGAGATTTCTAAACAGTATATAAAAGCTAGCAGATGAAGAAGTGTTTAAAATGCTGGCATCAGACCCATTTTTGCTACCAACCTAATCTTGTAATCTGGCTTTTTACATCATCAATATTTCAAATCCTAAGCTGGATTCATTTTGAAACCAAAAAGTGACAAAAGTCACAGATAATGTGTTATCTCATTTTGTAAACAAAAAAAAAACAAAAAAAAATACAGAGACAAAGGGTAAGAGCAAGAATGAATCTGATGCCATTCTGGTGTGTAATAACAATACCTGGATGGCGTCGATACATCTGTCTGAATAACCTTGGGGTACACCACCATGGGTGAAGTAGTTTTAACTGATCATACGCCCTAGTCTGGAAATTTAAATTTCTAATTAAACTCTGCTAATTCAGTATGAATTAGACTTACAGCCTATCATTTATACATGTTAAACCTTTGAACCATATAATAATGACTACATTTACAATCAATTCTGCTAGAGGCTGGGATGTTTCCTCCAGTGATAAATTAACTACAGCTTAAACCACCATTTTCCCATCTACATACTACAATTTTTAACTGAGCAAATTATTTATATCTAATTAACCAATGGTAAAATTTTATAAGTAAGGGCTTTTAACATTACCATGAATAAACAAAATAGGACTTTTTGTGTATCCAATTGGACTACTACAGTCTAACCTGTGTTAACGGTCACCTGTCCATAACGGTTACCTCCGTATAGCGGCCAGTTTTCGCCGGTCCCGTGTCATTTTATTATATAAAACACCTTTCCATAGTGGCCACCTGTCTAATGTGGTTAACGGCCACTATTTTCTGTCCCGTCTAAACTCAATTTCTGTCTATAACGGCCAACAACATAAAACCGGAAGTCGAGTTATTTCCCTTGGAAACGTGTTATTTCACTTCCTGGTCATGAAAAATTGTTTACATGTGATATATCTAAGCCAAGGCATGGCTTCTCTGTGTCAGGTTTAATCCGTTGATTAATTTAATCAAAACAATGGTGGACGGCTTGTCAACAACGGTACCGACAAAGGAGTATAAGTCAAATTCTCCACATTAAACATTACCGCTAGTTAATTGCTGGTAATTATCCATGACACATGGGAGTCACATTGGATTAGTAAAGTCTTTTAAAATAAGACTAACGATGGTAGATTTTATTACTTTCATCATGTCAGCGCTGAAGAGAAAAGCATTAACTTTGAAAAACAGGGTAGAGGTCATTAGATAAGAAAATAAACATGTGTTAATGATATCCGAAATTCGGCAATTTATGAGTCGATCAAATTGAAGTTTTTATTTTAATTTGGTAGTGATATATATAGAATAAAATATATAAAATAAAATCTCTCTCTCTCTCTCTCTCTCTCTCTTTCTCTCTCTCATTTTTCTCAATTTTTTCACTTATAATTAATTTTTTTTTTTTAATGCAATTTGCAATTTATTTTCTACCTCTTAAATTTTCAAATTTATAGAAAACAAAAACACACACACTTGTTTTTAAATCAATCAGTCAATCTTTATGCAAGGAGAGATAATTTGCCAAAATATTGCAAACCTGTCCATAGTGGTCACCTGTCTATAGTGGCCACTTTGGCCTGGTCCGACAGCTGACCACTATAGACAGGTTTGACTGTACCTAACTTTAGCTTATTGTATATATCTTTATGTGTGACTAAGTTATAGACTTACCAACTGAACATGATATTTTTGTTTTTAAATACAAAGGAAGGATTCTTGCTAATCAAGTTAAGAACTTTTCCTCAAGATGGATACATGTATATTCCCCAAGACACATGACGGCCCAATAATTTTGACAGATAATACCATCAATAGTAAATAGTCCATCCTTGCATAATCTTTATGAAAGTACTATATCATATCAGTTAAAATTTTATATATCGTAAGCTAAAGTTAGGTATTAATTTGTATTTTCCCTGACTTCCAGTCATTTAAATTTATTGTAACATGCAACTGTGATTGCCTGCCTGCCCACCTAACCACCAGCCAACATTCTCCATGCCATCCACTATTCTACACATATTTGTTATGAAAATCATCATCCAGATTAGTGAAGTCTATATGAGTGTGTAGCAATAAACTGTGAAACAAATTTATCCTATAAACACTTCACCCATTCAATATTCACATCAATGAACATGCAGTACTGAATGCAATTTTTCACAGCATAATAATCATGGAATAAAGAGTCATATGTTCTAATTCCTTCCAGGCTACATGACATTCCATCCAGGAAATTTTAAAAGTTTAATTTCTTTCATATCATGGGAACTGGAATAAGCACTGTTCTGAGGGGCCAATAGGGTCTTAAATAAACAGTTATATGGCAACTTAGCATTAACAACCTTTCTCAATAACACAGTCAACTAAGGTGACTAAGGTCAATCTGTCATCAAAGTACTGCAAGATAGCAAGATGCTTTGCTATATAATGTTTAATATATGGTCAACTACGGTGACTAAGGAAATTTTTTTTTTATTAAACTATGCATGATGGTAAGATGCTTTTCTACAAATAAAGTGAAAGGCAGATCTGTTGGACGGTTGGTTCACAAGAGCAAGGTTATTAACTTTTAAGAATAAGTCTAAGAACAAAGTCATGTATGCATGAAATGTTGGGAGTGTGTATTTTGGTCTTCTTTGTTCTAGTGTGCACTTAGATTGTCTTTTTGTTAAGGAGCTAGGTCTCCCCAGTCACAGTATTTTGGCACTTGGTGAACTCTGTCCTCTTTATGTTGAGTGCCAGGTGAAGAAGAAGTACCTTGAAGTTTTATGTATGACCTGGTTAGGGTATAGACCTATGACCTTTCACTTGTGAGGTGGACAATCTAACACAGAGACACCAAAGCATCCACTGTGTTTATAAGCCAATAGCGCCATAAAGAAACAGTTATATAGCCACAAAGAACAAAAAACCTTTCATAATACAATTGTCTATAAAGGTGACTCAGGTCAATATGAAATCACACAACTGCATAATGGTAACTATCTTTGCCATATAATGTTCAATACATGATCAACTAAGGTGACTAAGGCTGATCTGTGACAACACTACTGCATAAAAGTAAGATGTTTCACTATATAATGTGCAAAACATGGTCAATTAAGGTGACTTAGCCTAAGGCAGATCTGTTATCAAACTACTGCATTATGATAAGATGGTTTGTTATATAATGTGTAAAACATGGTCAACTAAGATGTCTAAGGTCAATCTGTAAATACACTACTGCATAACAGTCAGATGCTTTGCAATATGATGTGCAAAACATAGTCAAATTAGCTGACAAAGGCCAATATGTGATCACACCAATGCATAACAGTATATAATGTGCAAAACATGGTCAACTAAGGCCAATCTGTGATCACACTACTGCATTATGATAAGATGCTTTGATTTTATAATGTGCAAAACATTGTCAACAAAGGTAACTAAAGTTAATCTGTAATTACACTACTGCATAAAGGTAAGATGCTATGATGTATAATGTTCATTGCATGATCAACTAAGGTGACTAAGGCCAATCTGTGATCATACTACTGCATAACAGTAAGGTGCTTGGCTATATAATGTGCAAAACATGGTCAATTAAGGTGACTTAGCCTAAGGCAGATCTGTTAACAAATTAGTGCATAATAGTATGCTTCTTTGTTATATAATGTGTTAAACATTGTCAACTAAGGTAACTAAGACCAATCTGTGATAACACTACTGCATAACAGCAAGGTGCTTGGCTATATAATTGGCTATAGTCTAAGGCTGATCTGTTAACAAACTACTGCATTGTGATAAGATGCTTTGTTATATTATGTGTAAAACATAAGGTAACTAAAGCCAATCTGTGATAACACTAATGCATAAAGTAAAACATCACTATATAATGTGCAAAACATGGTCAATTAAGGTGACTTAGCCTAAGGCAGATCTGTTATCAAACTACTGCATTATGATAAGATGCTATGCTGTGCTATATTGTGTGTAAATTAATTTACAAAATTTACATCTCAGTGTCAACCTCAAATAAAAAAAAAAACAAATAAAGGACTACAGATAAAAATATGAGGATTCCTTAGTGTTTAACTATTAGTATTATAAAAGTACCGTATTTGAGTGCAAGATTAATCAGGGTCAACCCTACTCCACACCCCATTTGTACTTAAAATGGGTTTAATATCAACAAAATCATCTAATTTAAATGGCTAATGAAGAAAATAAAAACATTTTTTTCACCAGATAATATGATTTTTCACATTATTAAAGGTCAATTAGCATCTCATCCTTCAGTGCCTGGAGTACAGAGAACATGTGTTAATACTCCATATGAACTACATTTGTATTACTGATAGCTTCCCTAATGTTTATTGTAAATTACTGATTCCAGCCTCTCAGGTGTGTGTATACAAGTGTGTGTATACATTCTTTAATAATTACATAAAATATATATAACAAGTCTAGCTAAAAATAGCTAAAACTTAGTAAATTTTGTCTAGCAATACTAATAATCATTATTCAACCTTCAGACCAACCTTCAAATAAAATATTCAGCAATGTGTTAAGTTATAGATAACATTTAGGATGTGATTGATTTTTCCTCATAATAATTTGATATAGAAAAGGACAGAGAATGTTAAACAGCAATAAATTCTCTTTGTATGTTACTTTCTCTATTTAATTCCACATATGCAATTCTATGTGAGACATCTGTTCAGTTTACAGTCAAGAAAAATACAAAATAATAAATATTCATGAATATTCATGGTGTTACCTTTATGTAACAACTGGAAGAATAATATATAGCTTTTTTGTGCAACAACAAATCCACAAAAAAAACTCAGGTAAAACCTGGCAATTTTTTAAAATGTCTAGTCAGGTATTTTAACATTTTAATACCATAACATGCTGACAAATCTAAAAATAAAAAATGCCTCAAACCATTCAAGATAGAGATTAGGACCTTTTATCACCTCTCTAGATATAAAAGTTTATTAGATACTGGGGGTATGTTATTTTTATCCTGCATAGACCACCTGTCTATTAAACTCCGTTTTCTCTTAAAACAGCTAAATTAATTGATTTTACTCCAATGAAACACTTTGACAAGGAAATAATAAAGCAAAGGTGACAGTATATAGACAGTATATTACCGGTATTTGCATAAAAAAAATATTTCAATTTAATCTAAATGCAGTAAAATCCATCTAAATGACCACATGATTAAAAAACAAACAAACAAGCCAAAAATTTTGATCCCAATTCTTTTTTTTTTTTGCAACATATGAACTGTAATTTAAAGGTCAGTCACTTATAAAATATATTTTTTACAGGAAACAATGGACAAAGACAGCAGGAAGTAAACAAAGCACATATCAATTAAGTAAACAAATACAGTGTATAGTAAATTAAAGCACTTACCATTAATATTACTAAAATCCAATTTTAATCTATATTTAGATCCACAGAATGCTAGATAGATGACCACATGTTTTTTGGAATGGACGACAGAATTTATCCTCTGGTATACATCATTACCCAAGTCAGATAGCAACTCCCAGGAACCAGGTTGGGTTTGAACCCTGTACTTTTTAGCACTGGTACATAATTTTATATTTGAGTTAACCATGCCATAATTCTGCTCCATCCTTTCTATTGGATTGTTGAATCTGTAGATTATACAATATATTGATCTTGTAGTAACATTTAAATCTATATTCATTCAGGATCTCTAACGCATGGACTGTTCTATTATAATTATACCAGAGGGGAAAGCATCATTTTTTTAATATGTACACACAAATATATATATATAATATATGTAAAAACAATAAAAAATAAACATATTGTGTACATACATTAATGAATTTATGTTTACATTCTATATATATAAAAAAAAAAAAAAAACAATAAGAAAAGGCCCATACAATCTGCACAGCTCACCTGTAAAATTATATTTACACACAGGGGAAGTAACAGTGTCAGTATTTTCCATTTATTTCTGAAGTTCTGAATAATACTTAATAAAACAACCACCTTTTCCCTTGCAAACCTTTAACTTATCATGTATCAGGTGTTAAGAGAAAGCAGTAATTAATTTTCACCTTTTTAAGTAGTATATTAAATATATAGTCAAACCTGGTTAATCACATAGCCTCTGTGATTCAAAACAATATAAACGATAAACGGATGTATGCAATTAAGCGGGTTTTACTGTTTTACACATATCAACAAAGTTCCTCCACCCTACTCTTTAATTTTAACATTTTATGCAGGATCATCTCATAATGCTTAATACAGTCATTCTAACAAATCCGTCACAACAATTTTTAAGTTTTAGTTTAGCCTCCCATCTATCTTATCTGACAAATGAAAGGTAAAAAACATGATTGTCCTTATATACTCTGCATCTATAATTTAGTCTGAACAGATTCCTAACTCCCATCTATCTTATTTTTGAAGAATAAAAGGTAAAAAAAACATGTGACAAGTCCTACAAACATAACATCACTCATTTATCATGATTCAGAGTGTATAGATGGTATAAAGAGATTAACGAGTATGGTAGATCTAACAGTAATCATATTACCTTGAACCAACTCAAGTCTAATCCACCCATATTACTTCATATGTACAGAAAATAACTGTACATCAATCCACAAACAGACAGTAGGACACATAGTATGAAACAGAATCAATATTTTCTATCTGTTATGTCAAGTAAAGAGGACTGATGACCAATAGGGTCACTTCTAACATGAAGGCATGATTATATCATGATAGAGAGAAGTTTTGATGATGTACTCCCGCTGTAAACTGTGCTTACATGACAAATAATTTACTCTCTCTAAAACCAGCATGACAATGGACAAACTCTGATCAATAAAGCCTTCATTTAACATGTAATATAGAAACATAGTCAAAACATAAGAAATTGTTTTCCTTGCATATTATGAATATAGAACATGTGCATTTACTAATATTAGACAAAACATTAGTTATTCAGTAAAGAATGAACACTTTGTTAAATGAAAGTTAAATGGTCTACGGTAATCACTTATTGACCAATTTGAAAACATGACAGGGGAAGTAACTCTTACGATTGAAAACGAGGCTGGGGGGGCAAATCGAAATCCAATCTCATTTAGCCTATGTACTTGTTGGCTTTGAGTCGGGGTTTTTATTATTATTTTTTTTTTTTAATTTTTATTTTAATTATTATAATTATTATTTATTATTATTTATTATTATTATTATTTTTTGTGACCAGTTGTATATCTTGTAGAGTTTGAAATCTAAATACAACTTCTTCATTCCACGTGGAAAAATATACGTTAATCGGCTGAAAAAACTGGACATTCTTTTTATTATCTAAAATCGGAAAAAAAGACTTGAAATTGCCGACTAAAAGGAATTAAATTCCCACAGCGGTCCACCGCAAAGAACATTTCTGCCGTGGTGGAATATAAAATCGTCTACCGTGATGTTTATTGAAAACCAAATACATTTAAACTGGACGTGTACTTGACCATTTGAAGATGTATCAAGATCAATTAAAAATAAAATGTAAATCCCGGTTTTAAGAAGAATCGTATTGATCAAATATTATATTTACTAATTCAAAAAAAAAAAAATTATATTTTTCTGTTAATTGTAATTTAATGCACGATGTATTTCTCTTGCATTTCAATATACCACACATCACAGTAATGATAATAAGCGTTTAGCTTAAAAATACATTTTTGCGCATCTTTTTAACTTTATCAGTGAAGAGTTATAATTAAGTGAATCGAGCCATAATTCTTTTTTTATTTTGTTGATTTTTTTCATACTGGATTTACCACCGTAGGCAAATATGTTAATTAACTTCTCTATATTTTCTCCCGTTTACTCCTGTCTAACATGTATTGGTGAACAGTATCGTACATATGCATACATATTTTCGCCGTAAACTCATTAAAAATCATCCTAGAGTCATATTTTTTTAATTTGTTCATTTTTAAACTGCGTCTACTGAACCTACTGTAGGCAAAATATGTTAATCAACTTTTCTTTTATTTCTCTCGTTTACTCCCGTTTACTCTTCATACCTACCGAAATTGTAGTGTTCCAGGTTGTTCATATCAAATAGGCATTTCAATTTGTATTAATAAAGATTGACAATCTTCATACTTAAATTTGATATGTTATTCATGTATGATCATATTTAAAGTTTTCCACTGAAAGGATAATTTATGAAATAATTTCCCACGGAAAGGATAATTTATAAACATCATGTTGCAAATTTTATTTCTGAAACATCCATTGTTTTCTTTCAAAATTTCAAATGTATCTCAAACAAATTTAGAAAAATATGGATTTAATTGCAAATGTATACAGTGTAGCTATAAGCTTGATATATTCTTTATTCATCTTTCTAGAAAATTTGACTGTTTGTTAAGATTTTTTTTATTTTTAAGACTGTTTTTTACATCTGATACCCATAAGAACAGTGTCTCACAAATTAAGATAGTTTGTTTCAGAATATAAAATTTAGAGGCTGCAGTGGCCACGTGGTTAAGATGCAAGTCTACAAACCTAAGGTCTTTCACACACAAAAATAATAATTATAATTATAAAAAGTGCTCATAGTAGAAATCGCTTTGATTAGAACATTTTGATAGGTGAAATAATGATATCTTCAAAATCTATGCAACAACTCGTCGAAAAAAATTCTCATGAGAAAGTTTAATTTTGATATTTTCTTTACATTGAATGTATTTACATAATAATTTAACATGCGACTAATTAAAAGATTATCAATAATCTAAGTCGGTGGACATCCTGTTTATTAGGCACATTCCATCACCTGTAATCATCAGGATCTTACCTTGCAATTTGCTAAATTGATTGACAGGTATCCTTACAGCGATAAACTAGTAAATGCTGTTTGTAAATATTTTGAGATGTTGACGAAATGTGTGGGAAGAACGAATGTAAATTATATTATGTAATTTAAATAAATTAATTTGAGATTAATTTGAAATAATTAATCGAAAAACCGACTGGTTGGCGGAATAAAAATACTTTTGGTAAATTCAAATTGATTTAGATCTACATTTCCTTATCTGGCAATATTTTTATAAAATCATTTAAATTATTTAATAAATTTAATTTCCTTCACATCTCTAGTGCCATTTATACGACTGAAAAAGTTTTAACTAATTTTGAACGCTTGCGGACCGACATGTCTTTTTAAATATAAATTAATTTTTCATTTAAATGGTTTTTTATTGTTAATTTCAGTCATATTTAACAATTTTTAAAAAAAGATATTACTATAAATTTCATTAAAAATGACGAAAAACTAACGATATCGCAGTACACTAGATAAACAAAATTGCAATAGTAAACTTCGCTTTGCCCCCCACGAGACTTAAACGAGATTTCAGACAAAGCGAGATTTCATGTTTTCGAATTCGTGAATGATTAGAAAATAGTTGCTAGATGAGACCTAAGACAGATTTAATAGTTCACACAATAATAAATCCTCTCTACATTGCAATACAGGACATTGGTAAAAGTTAATCCTGCACCTCCCTCACTGCCCTCATTTTTTGCAGTCATCACACAAATTTTTAACTGAAAAGTTCAAAATCACTTCATACAATCATGTTTGTAGGCTTTAAAAGTCAAAATTAAGTCATAAGTTTAAATGTTAGAACAGAGATATTAAAACAAATTTACAAACAGGCTTTGCTTGTATGCCTAAACATGAATGAAACCACTTTAATGAGGATGTAATACATCTATCTATTAATCAATAATTGATTTTCAGTTAACAGGTGTTTTATTTAGACATACGGGAAGATAATAAATAACATACCATTTTAAAAACTTTTAATGACAAGACCTGTTAAATGTATACCTAAAACATAAACTATCCTTTACACCAAAAAAACCAACAGTACAACAGATTCCACTTATTTGCATACCAGTTAACTGCCTAATTTTTCTCTACACTGATACATATTCTATGGAAATAATGTTAAAAATTTCAGTTTTTTGCACAAACAAAAATCCAAATTCTGCTTGATTGCACAGAAAAATCCAAAAAATATGCAATCTTGATTATTTAATATATTTGCTGAAATTGCAAGGAAAAATCAATGTGTTCACATTATATAAACATACAACTAAAGCCAGGTATGAAGCCAATTAATTAATTCTTGAGTTTAATTAATATAGATTTGTTATCTTATTTGTCAAGAATCTTAATTAATTAAGTTACACCAATAAAAAGGGGTTGTAACAGGTAAATAATTTGTACCCAGTTAACAAAAGTTTTATTTTGATATTTTAAACTTAAATGCATTTCAAATGCATTTTCTAAACCCAGACATGGTTTTACTGGAATGCAAAGCTAGGTGTTTTAAACAAAGAATAAATAAAAGCCAAAAAAAATTTTTCATTTTTCTTTTATTAATTTTTTTTGTTTTCGTTTATGTATCAGTATGTGTTAGATTTCCTAACAGAAATAACATTACTGTCAGATTCAGAAACCTCCCAATAAAAGAACCACATTGTTTTGGTTTGGTTAAGATTACAGATCTGAGTCTCATTTTGTTATTGTGGAGATTAAGTGGTCTAAATCACACATTTACAGATCAGATCACAGCTCTTCACACTGTTTAGGCTCAATTCCAAAGCTGGAAAATCCTACTGTGGCAAAGTTTGTCAGTTCACTTTCATTTTTCCTAGGTTTCTATTGAAACTCCAGTTTCCTCTGCCATCCCTAAATGGACTTGTCTTGATACATGGAAATACTGTTGACTGGGACATAAAACACAATTATGTCCATCTAATCATTTTCTTTTGGAATGATTTTTAATCATATTCAGTATGCTCAAATTATTTACTAGCATATTGAACAAAACCTATATCAAAGATGTGGTCATTCTAACACCCTAGGGGGTTTTAAAGTCTCATCTACAGGATTCAGTATCATATTTAAGTGATGATCACTAATACTTCTGCTTTGAAAAAAAAAACTTTGGTGATTTTAACATTTATAACATTGTGTACGTTTTTTTTTTTTTTTTGGCATGCATAAAATCCTCAGGTATATTACACCTGACATACACAATCTGGTACTGACAGTTCCACCCAGCTCAAATGAACTTCTACATTCAATGATAACAATCAAGGACCTTATTACAAAAACACTTTTCATATCATAAACTGACACAACTTATTAGATTTTAGTAATGTCAGGTGCAATGACCTAAAATCCTGTTTCGATGCCAGCAAATATATATAGTGTATAAATAAATATATATATATATATATATATATATATATATATATATATGTACTAGTGCCTGGACTATAAATGCAATGATTAACTTGTCACTGATAAGCTTTTCTTCTAATGAAAGGGCAAAGATCTTTCCTATATGAACTTCAAAATAAAGATGTAACTCTTGACAGTAGATAATAAGATTTATAGAATCCACTGTGTGAGAGAAATACATTAAAACTCCCAGGGTCTAATATTTTATACAGAATCAGCTTTATAGCAAAGACATATATACTAGAATAATAATAAAAATAGAAATAGTGATAGAAATCTCTGTTTATAGTGATTGATTCTTTTTATCCCTTATATACATTTGTATATTAAATGTGCTGCCAATTTCAGATCCTCTATTTTTATAGTTCTTATTTGTAACTCTATGAAGTTAGCTGAATATTTTAATTGTCAACAAATGTCAAAACCAAGAACTTATTGTAACATGATGTCATCATGAGAACTTGTATAGAGTATTATCTGTGGGCAAGACAGCAAACTCCTACATGGGTAACACAGTAAACTCATACATGGGTATGACAGAAAACTCATACAAGGGTAACACAGTGAACTCATACATGGGTAAGGCAGCAAACTCATACATGGGTAAGACAGTACATGGTTGAAACAGTGAACTCATACATGGGTAAGACAGTAAACTCCTACATGGGTAAGACAGTGAACTCCTACATGGGTATGACAGTGAACTCATACATGGGTAAGACAGTAAACTTCTACATGGGTAAGACAGTGAACTCCTACATGGGTAAGACAGTGAACTCATACATGGGTAAGACAGTAAACTCATACATGGGTAAGCCAGTAAACTCCTACATGGGTAAGACAGTGAACTCCTACATGGGTAAGACAGTGAACTCATACATGAGTAAGACAGTAAACTCATACATGGGTAAGACAGTGAACTCATATATGGGTAAGACAGTAAACTCCTACATGGGTAACACAGTAAACTCCTACATGGGTAACACAGTAAACTTCACATGGGTAACACAGTGAACTCATACATGGGTAACACAGTGAACTCATACATGGGTAAGACAGCAAAGTCATACATGGGTAACACAGTAAACTCATACATGGGTAAGACAGTGAACTCATACATGGGTAAGACAGTAAACTCCTACATGGGTAACACAGTGAACTCATACATGGGTAACACAGAGAACTCATATATGGGTAACACAGTAAACTCAGATAAAGCTTTTCACTTATAATATCAGAGTTAATACATGTAGTGTAATTTTTCTGACGAGATATACTGACTAGAGTTTTATCCCTCATGTTGATGTCATGATCACCCTATATACCCAATACATAAGCTGTTCTATGTTTATAAACATTCTGCCAAAATACAATCTTGACTGTGATGTATATTAGTAACTCCATTTTATTGATTTGCACTGCCAAAATACTAAGCTAAAGCAGCTAATTAATACAGCATACACACACATAACATTACCTGTATCAAGATTATTCCAATTACATTGAGACATCATCAGCCATGTTATAATTATCTATAAATACAATAAATCTGATACATTTTACCTATTTCTTTTTTTTTATTAAAAGAATGATTACATGTGTAATAAAGCGAATTCTTTCAGAAAAGCTGAAATTTGCAATGTTCTATTTTTTAGTATTGGTTTTGCACTTAAACTTACCTTTATTTTACATTATATGCAGAAGTTCAAATCCAAAAATGATAAAAAGTACACAGACCAGTAGATCAGTTAATTTAAACCAGTTATATATAAAGAAAAATCAGTAACCAATAAATGTACCGATATTTTATACGCACATAAACCATATCCAATAAGTCAATAACATTGTATATTTATTATAACAAAAGACAAATAAATCATCCATGGTAATCAGGAAATTCATTCAGAAATATCAATTCATCAACTTTCAAACTTTTCTTTTAATATACTTCATTTTTCCTCAAATCAGAGTACACAATATATAGTATTTATACCTCAAAACACCAGTCAAATTTATATATATATATATTACTTACTAGTATATATATATATATATATATATATATATATATATATATATATATATATATATATATATATATATATATATTCAAAACCATTAATTCTAATATGAACATCACTAATATAGAAAATAATGAATCAATTTCTTTTACTGAGTATATTGCAACTCAATTAAGACATGTAGTTTACAACGATTAATCATTGTACCATCAAAACAGTCCATCGTCCCATGACAAAAATTATTTAATTTTCTACTTTCACAGAACATTTACATGTATAACAGGAATATCAATTTTTAATCAAAACCGGATCACACAATAATATATCACAGACTGACATTGTGTATCATCCACATACTATAATACATACATTCGATATATAAAACAAAAACACGGTGCCATGGCATAGATATTTTATGTATACATTGCCTAATTTTCTACTACATACCGGTACTTACATTGTACATTAGCATTAGCAGATATAAGCTAAGAGAATTGTTAATGCTCTGTTAAAAACTACTGGTAGGCAAGATGAGAATGATCACTTAGGTAATTTAACTGGGATGTTTGTTGCTGTCAATCAACCTATATCTGTATCAATAATCATTTTATGATTATGGAATGTGTCTGAAGTTCTTTACAATATCATCCAGACATAATATTTATATACCCTATTTATCTATATATATATATATATATATATATATATATATATATATATATATATATATAAACAATCAGACCTACCTGGAAAGTCTACCTCTAAAATAGTCACATGTATGTTATTTTGGTTTTTATTTGACCTTGATAATAATATTATGCTTTTATTGTCACTTGATAAAAAAAAACAACAACAATTATACATAAGTTCATATTTACTGGTTCCAATGGATGAACTTTTAACAATTTTAAGATGTACAATACATAGATTCCGTTTTGGACATACACGATAAACACAGTTGATTGATTGTAATAAAATTTATTACTCCAATGATGATCATTTCACTTACAATTACACTGATGTAATGAAATACCTGTTTGTCTTGAGAAAAACTAGAAACTCCAACAAGTGAATGGCATTAGCTACTATATCAAACTAGGACCTATTCAGAGTAGAAACTAAACCTTGGCAATATAAGTCACTGTGATCTGCAAGTCAGTGTTTTAGACCAAACGAAAACCAAAGCACCTTGGATACTGCAAAGAATCGCATGAGTACCTCATAAAGTTTTCATGAAAAAAGAGTGCAAGTCTTAAAATAGTTATATTCATTATGATAGTTGGTAATTGAAACAGAAAAATGAAGTACGACCTTATTTTTCTTTTGTAAATTAAATATTTTCAGGACACTTTATTTTTTGACACTGTGTATGCACCTCATGGATCTGTCTTTGATTACCAGAGCTTCTTGCTTATAGAGGGATTTTACATGTTGAAAAACAAGGCAATTGGTGGATTGCACATATGATGTAATTGTGTCACCAAAAACATCACTTCTTGTGTTAACAACACCATTTTTGACATGTAATATCCCCATACCAACAACAGTTTCCTTTCCTAAGAAATATTTTATGGTAATTACGGATGCACATAGTGATTTTCTGTTATGAATAGATTCAAGTAAGCAAAAAATACCGAACTTAAGTTAATTGGATTTTCAATGAAAATTTTGCATACCAGGTATAATTCACTGCAATAAACACAATGACACAAAGATTTGTTAAAATTGGATAGAAAGAGTGTATACAAGTCACAATTCAACAATAATAAACATAACATAAAATATAAAAATATTCCTTACAATTTCTGGAATATGGATTGTTGTGCCCAAATTGAGTGGATCATTAAATTTAAATGTCTTGAAGTTTACAATGCACATCATTCAAAGGAGAAATAATCATAAAACTTCACATGTGACAATAAGCCCAATATAGATTGTAATGTTAAAATTGATTATGTATATCTGCAATCGTACAGAAACACTTTGACCTGTGAGTGCATAGATATCATTAAAAATAACCAAATTTTCTAAGGATATTAAGAAATTCACAAACACGAAAGAAAATATTTTTGTGACCGACAGAACTATGTTGAAAGAAGTTTTAAATGATTTTATTAGGTACATGTACTATTGTTTTCCTGTAATTATATCATTAACACTAATTCTAATAAATTACCAAAAAGAGAACATACCATTGGCAACATCTTCAAATTCCGTAAATATTTTGGCGGCTTCTTTTGTTGGATAATGACTGTCTGTTAAATATCCACTTCCGGGAAAGTAAAGGGACATAAATACTTTTTCATTCTTACGGAAGTAACGAACGGTTCCATGGTGTAATGGTTAGCACTCTGGACTTTGAATCCAGCGATCCGAGTTCAAATCTCGGTGGAACCTGTTACTTTTTTTTTTCGTTTTTATTTTCAATACATTTCATGATTGGTTGATGTAGTTCACATCAAACGTTGTGATAACTCCTGTAAAACAGTTGGAGTTTTAGTTCAATTATCATATCAGTTTTTCGCTATTTTAACAAAAAGTAAGCAAAGACCCTGGAATTAATCAATCACAATTGATTCCATATGTATATTTAACATTTCTGATTTCATTTAAATTGAAATCATTGTCCCTTTTTCATTCAGTTGCATTTTATTTTAAGTCTTTCACAATCTAATGTTTCTATAGTGATGAGGAATTAATAATAGAATACTCAAAGTAATGAAGTAGAAGTATAGAAAAGTTATGTTTTAACCTGAGATATACTTATTTTATCATTTCTGTGTATAACAAATATATTTGAGATGAATAAATCTTTTTTCCATCTCATCAACATGCCCTTAATCAGCGTTTTGCAATAAATTCTTTCAACAAAATTTTAAGTCTATTTTAAGTATATATTTCCATCTAATTCCTAGGTTGTTTTTCATATAGTATCAGAGAAAACTTGAAGTTTTTGAAAATTTTTGTGGAAAATTTAGGATCACAATACAGAGTTATCTCCCTTTTCTATAGAAAATGCTATTGGTAACTTCAATTGGCTAAAACCCTAATTCCACTGGATTGAAATTGGTAGATTTTATATGGTGAATAAAAACACAATTCCTAAAAACAATCACATAAAAATATTTTCTGTTGCAATTACTTTGAGGTTTGACCCTATTTTTTCATAGATTGACTACACTACAAGTTCATTTGATGTGCAAGTGTGCAAGTTTTTCTGATATGCATTTTACTGGTGCATACTTATTGCAAGCTTTTGCAAGTGTACTTGGTATAACTTTCAATCAAACATCACAAGTGTACTTTGTATTACTTTCTATCAAACAAATTTGTTTGCACTACATTATGATAAAATAGCAGTGAAATAATGATTGATCAAGACCATTCACTGATGAAGGTAACCATAACACCAGAAAAACCTTCTGTAAGCAACTGACAAACTTCCTTACACTAGAGTTTACCAAGTAATGTGGTGAGATTAGGATTTAAGACAAGTAAGGTTTCAAATACCTAAATGAGACCATTAGACAAAAAAAGAACAACTTTTTGTCATGCTTCCGGGAAAAAATTAGCTAACACATATCAGTTTTACTTGTATGAGTGTTACTGAGAGTACCAGGTAAATATTTCCCTAGGCCTCAGCCTTTATCAGTTACATTGTTACTCTCGTATTTCCATTGGTGCCAGCTAAGAACTGAGATAACATTTAAGATGTCCCAAGTGAATAGTGACATTATGATGTGTGTACGAGTATTTTTTAACTACTCAGTCAAGTCTTCGATTTCAAAATAACATATGAGTTTTTACTGAATTAAAATGCACCACTTTGTTTTTTATTCAAAAGTAATGATTTCAGTTTCATTCTGCTTTGTGTAATCCAATCACTTCCAAGATTAAATGTTCTTTAATGTAGCTGTCAAACAGATTTTTCAGAGGTATCACAGGACTTGGTTTCAGTCTCATCTGAAAGACATTTGTGTAAACATGTTTCTATATCAGATTGTAATAATAACTTGCCTTGATCTAATAGGCATTTAACCCACTAACTTCAGCTTTAGAAACTAGACAATATCACTGGGTTAAGTCATCTACAATTAGTAATTTCAATATATGTTGCAGATCGATGTTTTCTGGTTGTGTTATACCTTTGTTGATGGCTTTTTAGCCTTTGCCAATTTCTTTCTTTTTTTTCAAGATATCTTCCAGTATACAATATACTGTGACAGTATGAAGTGATGAACCAAAGTACCCATTTCAAGTCTCAAGTCTAGGT
The DNA here is from genome assembly GCA_029721355.1 of Tegillarca granosa. NCBI lineage: Eukaryota > Metazoa > Mollusca > Bivalvia > Arcoida > Arcidae > Tegillarca > Tegillarca granosa. The sequence continues at coordinate 31,474,572 of CM056601.1, read as the reverse complement.
CCGACCACACTTGGAATCAAAATTTAACCAAAAACTTAACAAAATGAGTGATTTGCCAAAAAAAATATTGCAGTGGTAGCGAATTACTCTTTACTGAAGCTGACTTTAAAACCAAGAATTTAAATATTGCTTTTAGGCTATAATGAATGAATTCTTAGATTTTATTCAAAATGTTTGAAAAAGTTTGGACAAACCTGATTTTTATTCTCACTTTTATTTCTGTTTTGTTGTAAAATACACTTTAAAAACATGACCTAAGGAAAAAAAAAATTGGGACGAGTTAAAGGGAAGAATAGAATAGGAATCTAGAATATAATTGAAGAAAATTTAAAACAGCACACACAAATACATTTTTAAGTTTTATTTACAACTGTCATTTCAAATCTTCAAATAGTTACAATATTCACCATTTTATATCTATTCAATTCTTTCTTTATAAAAAAAATAAATTATCACACCAAAACAAAAATAATAAACTACATTAAAGATCTTAGAATTTACTTATTACTTGTAAGTAATGGCAACAATATTTACTGTTTTTTAACTGTCTTTTTACCAAGGCCAAGCACCTTACATTTCAAGGTTTGTTTAAATTAGCTATTTTCCAGCATATCAATATTTAACTTCCTACATGGATTATCATATAGTTATGAAACTTGGTGTCTTTTTAAATTTGGTCATGGAGAACATTTTAACAATGTTTTGAATTCATATATCTCTTTATATTTGCAAGAAAATTGCCTAAAACTGCATAAATCACAAATTAGGTCATGACCTATTTTAAAGGTCATTTCAAGAAAAAGTCAAAACTGAAAACCCCATGTCTGTTCAAATAGTCAAGTTATAATAATTTAAAGCCATTTTATGAAATTTTTAAAATTAAACGCAAAAACGCATTATAAATTTCAGGAAATGAACAAAATATAGGCTTAAGGCCTAGAGAAGCCAAATATCACATCCGATTTTTTTCTCCCATCATCAGTTTCAGAGAAGAAAATTTTTAAAGATTTTTGGACCCCTAGGTCACCTTGACCTAGTTTAGGTAGCCATGGCAACACTATGAACAGATCTGAATTGCACCGGCCCATATATGCTTCTGACTAAGTATCATCGAAATCTGTCCAGTTTTGGAGGAGAAGTTGAAAACAGGTGTTAACTACGCACACAGGCACGCACGCACATACACATACCGCACCATACCATAAGCTAACATGACTTTTCGGTCAGGTGAGCTAAAAAATTGAAAATGTGCCTTTGTAATATCGGCAACTGCAAAATCAGGTTTTACAGCGTAAATATAGATTTTTCCAATTACAGGTGCATTTTGCTTGCCATAAACATATGAAACATTCCTCTTGAAATTAAATCAAACGTTGTGTCAATGACAACATTTTTGACAGATACCATACATAAAAAAATTTGGAACACATACTGGACAGTATATGTAGGTGACAGCAATCAATTTCAACATATTTCTGTCCATAAGTTTCGAAAAAATTAAATTTTTTGAAACAAGAGGCCCAAAAGGGCCTGTGGAGCTCAACTGACAAAAATGGTTCTTGTGCCTTCATTTATATAAACTTGGTACAGGGACTTGAGCTGACGTTAAATGCTAAATATAAAAGCTGTAGGCCTTACAGTTTCAGAGAAGAATATTTTTAAATTTGACTTCCCATATAAGTATATGTAGATATATGTGCCCCTTGGTGGGACCAAAACTGGCCCAGGGGCCTTTATTTGTACAAACCTGGTAAAGGGACTTGAGCTGATTATGAAAGCTTTAAGCCTTACAGTTTCAGAGAAGATTTTTAAATTTGATTTCCCATATATGCATATGTAGATATATTGGCCCTTAGGGTGGGACCAAAAATGGCCCAGGGGCCACCATTTGTACAAACCTGGTAAAGGGACTTGAGCTGATGTTAAATGCCAAATACAAAAGCATTATGCCTTACAGTTTCAGAGAAAAAATTTTTAAATTTGATTTCCAATATATACATATGCAGATATATGGACCCCTTGGGTGGGGCCAAAAATGGACCGGGGGCCACCATTTGTACAAACTTGGTAAAGGGGCTCAAGCTGATATTAACTGCCAAATATGAAAGCTTAAGGCTTCATGGTTTCAAAGAAGAAGATTTTCAAAGTTGATATCCCATTATAAGCCATATATGCATATGCAGATATATGGACCCCTGGGGTGGGACAGAAAATGGACGGAGGGCCACCATTTGTACAAACTTGGTAAAGGGGCTCAAGCTGATATTAACTGCCAAATATGAAAGCTTAAGGCTTCATGGTTTCAGAGAAGAAGATTTTCAAAGTTGATATCCCATTATAAGCCATATATGCATATGCAGATATATGGACCCCTGGGGTGGGACCGAAAATGGACGGAGGGCCACCATTTGTATAAACTTGGTAAAGGGGCTCAAGCTGATATTAACTGCCAAATATGAAAGCTTAAGGCTTCATGGTTTCAAAGAAGAAGATTTTCAAAGTTGATATCCCATTATAAGCCATATATGCATATGCAGATATATGGACCCCTGGGGTGGGACAGAAAATGGACGGAGGGCCACCATTTGTACAAACTTGGTAAAGGGGCTCAAGCTGATATTAACTGCCAAATATGAAAGCTTAAGGCTTCATGGTTTCAGAGAAGAAGATTTTCAAAGTTGATTTTCCATTATAAGCCATATATGCATATGCAGATATATGGACCCCTTGGGTGGGGCCAAAAATGGACCGGGGGCCACCATTTGTACAAACTTGGTAAAGGGGCTCAAGCTGATATTAACTGCCAAATATGAAAGCTTAAGGCTTCATGGTTTCAGAGAAGAAGATTTTCAAAGTTGATATCCCATTATAAGCCATATATGCATATGCAGATATATGGACCCCTGGGGTGGGACCGAAAATGGACGGAGGGCCACCATTTGTATAAACTTGGTAAAGGGGCTCAAGCTGATATTAACTGCCAAATATGAAAGCTTAAGGCTTCATGGTTTCAAAGAAGAAGATTTTCAAAATTGATATATCATTATAAGCCATATATGCATATGCAGATATATGGACCCCTGGGGTGGGGCCAAAAATGGACCGGGGGCCACCATTTGTACAAACTTGGTAAAGGGGCTCAAGCTGATATTAACTGCCAAATATGAAAGCTTAAGGCTTCATGGTTTTAGAGAAGAAGATTTTCAAAGTTGATTTTCCATTATAAGCCATATATGCATATGCAGATATATGGACCCCATGGTTGGGGCCAAAAATAGACCGGGGGCCTCCATTTGTACAAACTTGGTAAAGGGGCTCAAGCTGATATTAACTGCCAAATATGAAAGCTTAAGGCTTCATGGTTTTAGAGAAGAAGATTTTCAAAGTTGATTTTCCATTATAAGCCATATATGCATATGCAGATATATGGACCCCTTGGGTGGGGCCAAAAATGGACCGGGGGCCACCATTTGTACAAACTTGGTAAAGGGGCTCAAGCTGATATTAACTGCCAAATATGAAAGCTTAAGGCTTCATGGTTTTGGAGAAGAAGATTTTCAAAGTTGATTTTCCATTATAAGCCATATATGCATATGCAGATATATGGACCCCTGGGGTGGGGCCAAAAATAGACCGGGGGCCACCATTTGTACAAACTTGGTAAAGGGGCTCAAGCTGATATTAACTGCCAAATATGAAAGCTTAAGGCTTCATGGTTTCAGAGAAGAAGATTTTCAAAGTTGATATCTCATTATAAGCCTTATATTCACTTTTTACGAAGTATGACAGAAAAACGCTAAAAACACGTAACCTAGTTTTTGACAGAATTTCACGAAATGTACAACCTACATCTTAAAGGGTGTCTAGAAGCTAAATATCACATCAGATTTTTAATACAACCTATGATTTCAGAGAAGAAGCTTATTTTAGGTTTTTTACATTCTAGGTCGCTGTGACCTACTTTTGGTTGCCATGGAAACCAATTGTACAAATTTTCATCTACTCCTTCTAGGGATCATTCCTGCAAAGTTTTGCTAAAATTGGCCCAGTAGTTTTTGAGTTTTTGCTGTTAACGGACGCACGCACGCACGCGCGCATCATGCCATAAGCTCATCTGGCTATAGCCAGTTGAGCTAAAAAATGGGTCAAAGACTCAATGGGCCGGGTTGTTTTTTAAATTTCTATTGAATGTGTGTAAAACGTGGAAGGAATTATAAATAAATGCACAAAGCAAGGTGCACAAGTTGTTTTTTTTTTTTTTATATACTTCACAGAAATTCATAAAATGGGGAATAGGTCCAACAATGACAATATATATGAAAAGGTAATGAAACAAGGACATGTATATACATGTATTAGGGAAATCTCAATCATTTTAACATTTTCTAAAGCTACAGTAAATTGAAAAAATGTGCACCAGAAACTTTACATTGGAATGGACTGGATGAGATGGACAGTACAGGACAGATAGGCAACAGGGTGACAGCACTAGCTTTCCACACTTTCATCCAGTCACTAATAAACCAATGACTTTTAAAACATAAACATTTTTGTAGTTTTCTTTCATATATGTATAATTATCCTTTTTTTTTTAAAGATTTGAAATTTAAAACCTGGCACAGTAGGATGTAATGGCATAAAGGTTTCACTACATCATTTGAAGTTAGGTGCACATCATTGATAATTTTTTGATATATACAGTAAAAAGTCACTAAGTTTCAAATTCTGGAAAAATGGGGAAAAATTCCTGAAATATTTCCATAAAGTCAGGTGTCAGGTGCACATCTTCAAAATATATAGAAACATTCTGTGAAGTTTCAAGGCTTTTAGTTGAAAACTGTAGGAGGAGTTAAGTTCACAAAGTAGGTACCCTCAGTTTAAAAACTTGCTAAAAAGTGACTAAGTTTCAAAGTCTGGAAAATGGGAAAAAAATCTAGAAATATTTCCATAGTCAGATGCACATCTTCAATATATATAGAAACATTTTGTGAAGTTTCAAGGTTTTTGGTTAAAAACTGTAGGAGGAGTTGAGTTCACAAAGTTGGTACCCTATTTTCCCCGCCCGCCCGCCTATCCGCCCGACATTCACCATACTTTAAACCGGATTTGCACTCCCTGAAACCTGGCCAACAAAATTTATATATTTTGGCAAAGGAAAACAATTTAAAATAAATGTAAAATTCTAAAAATATACATTTTATAATGACTGGTTTTATCACGATCAATAATTAAACCTAAAATTATTTTTTACTAATAGTATTAAATACATTTTATTGGAAGACCAGTAACATCTGAGGTAGCTGTCACCTAAGTAGAGTGGTCACCTGTCAGTAACGGTCAGTATGAGTCAGTCATTACGTTTTATAAAATCCTCTGAAAGTCTGTTCACGATTATCAACATTAAAGCCCTATATTAACAGGAACTTGTTAAGGTGAAGATTTAAACACTTGTCAAAAAGTCTGGCTATTCAAGGTGGAGTATTGATTTTTTCATCATTTTCAGTGAGGCTCATAAAGGGGTTAGGTAACCTGGACATGTCTGAGCAGTAAAAACTATTTTCATTTTAATCAAACCCCTCAAGTCTCTAATTATTTTTCTTGTCAGTCAGGATTATTTTGGATGTTTAAGTTGTTCAGAATTTTTTTTATTCATATAAACAAAAATTTCCCCTTATTGACAACCCTTCTAAAACTGAAAGTTGTCAAACAACAGGCAACTATTGTCATTTTAATAACTACATTTTAATATTTGTGAATTAGGTATTTGTTTTATAACTGTAAAACTTGATAAGTTTTAAGATGAATGCAAATCAAGGGAAGTAACTGGACCTTAAAATATTGACCCTGTCTACAAAGATCACCTGTCACAAAGGGTCACTTTTAGCCAGTACTTCAATTGGCCTTTGTGGACAGATTTTACAGTATCAACATTAAATGGTAGTTGATATATAGTTAATGTTACTTTATTTAAATACATGTGCTCATGTTACTGAAGAGTTCTTTAACCTTCAACCACTTGTTTTAAGTGTATTCATGCAGGGACCTTAAAGAAAAACTATAAAAGTCTGCAAGTCAAAATTGTTTAAAAACTTTTGGTGCTGAGCTCTGGTAAAAATGACAAATGAGGTACCAAAATATTAAGTGAGGAGAAAAAAACATTTTGAGATCACTATAACACCACAAAAAATAAAAAAATTGTTAGACAGGTTTTTTGTTGTTTTCCACAGAATTCATAATCAATTTTAATTAGTTCGTCAAATAAAACAAGAGGCCCATGGGCCTTAACGCTCACCTGAAGATATGTCCAATATTGTTTGCAAAGTGCAATAGACAATATATTAAGTACAGAAACTTGAAAAGTTTTCTCAAATTAAGAACTCCATCAAAACTTAATCAGAAATATATCCACTCACATTTCATTTATAAGTTGCTTATATAATATGCATGAAGTAACTGAAGTGCAATGAATAATTTCCAAATCAATTATCAATTTCAGTATACTAATGCAGCTATGTCCTTGACCTTTGAACATATAAGACCTCGAACCATATATGATTGTCATGTCAATACCTACAATATTCTAATATACATGCCTATACAAAAAGTTAATAGTTTTCAAGATAATTAGCAATTTAAGTCATCTTCTGCTGCTGTGACCTTGACCTTTAAACAAATGACCTTGACTCATGTATAAAAATGATCGTCATGTCAATACCTAAAATATTCTAATATACATGCCTAAACAAAAAGTTAATAGTTTTCAAGATAATTAATAATTTTAGTATTCCTATGTTGATATGACCTTGACCTTTGAACATATAACCTTGAACCATATATCAAAATGATTGCCATGTCAATACCTACAATCTTCTAATATACATGCCTATACAAAAAGTTAATAGTTTTCAAGATAATTAGCAATTTAAGTCATCTTCTGCTGCTGTGACCTTGACCTTTAAACAAATGACCTTGACTCATGTATAAAAATGATCGTCATGTCAATACCTAAAATATTCTAATATACATGCCTAAACAAAAAGTTAATAGTTTTCAAGATAATTAATAATTTTAGTATTCCTATGTTGATATGACCTTGACCTTTGAACATATAACCTTGAACCATATATCAAAATGATTGCCATGTCAATACCTACAATCTTCTAATATACATGCCTATACAAAATGTTAATAGTTTTCAAGATAATTAGCAATTTAAGTCATCTTCTGCAGCTGTGACCTTGACCTTTCAACATATGACCTTGACCCATATATCAAAATGATCGTCATGTCAATACCTAAAATATTCTAATATACATGCCTAAACAAAAATTTAATTGTTTTCAAGATAATTAGCAATTTAAGTCTTCTTTTGCAGCTGTGACCTTGACCTTTGAACATATGACCTTGTACCATATATCAAAATGATCGTTGTCGCAGTACCTACAATATTCTAATATACATGCCTATACAAAAAGTTAATAGTTTTCAAGATAATTAGCAATTTAAGTCTTTTTTTGCAGCTGTGACCTTGACCTTTGAACATATGACCTTGAACCATATATCAAAATGATCGCCATGTCAATACCTTCAATATTCTAATATACATGCCTATACAAAATGTTAATAGTTTTCAAGATAATTAGCAAATTAAGTCATCTTCTGCAGCTGTGACCTTGACCTTTCAACATATGACCTTGACCCATATATCAAAATGATCGTCATGTCAATACCTAAAATATTCTAATATACATGCCTAAACAAAAATTTAATTGTTTTCAAGATAATTAGCAAATTAAGTCTTCTTTTGCAGCTGTGACCTTGACCTTTCAACATATGACCTTGAACCATATATCAAAATGATCGTCATGTCAATACCTACAATATTCTGATATACATGCCTATACAAAAAGTTAATAGTTTTCAAGATATAGTGATAAATATATAATTTTCAGCAATTTCCCCACTCAGTGCCTTACAATTTCCCCATTTTGAGCCCCATGGCTACCATTTGTGCAAATCTGAAAATAGATGACCTAAGGATGTTATAAATGAAATTACTAAGGTATATCTCTTGTAGATTCAGAGGAGAAGATTTTTAAAGTTTTTCACTATTTCCCCCCTTGTGGGGCCCCAAGGGGACATAACTCCTTCATTTGTGCAAATCTGAAAGGGCTTCACCCAGGCATGATGGTTACCAAGTTTCATTAAATTTGGCCCAGTGGTTTTGAAGGAGAAGATTAAAATGTAAAAAGTTTACGCACGACGGACGACGCACGACGCACGACGGACGAAGATGGATAGCAAAAGCTCATCTGAGCTTTTAGCTCAGGTGAGCTAAAAAATCCAGATACATTTCCCAGTCATACTCAGTTAATTTATTATTTTGACATTGTTTTAAAATAGTAATCACAATCAATTATTCAAAAGTCATTCGACATTAAAATACAGTAGAACCTATTCAGACCAAACAAAGTAAACTTGAACCTGAACAAAATATTTTGGACTTAACACTGATAGGTGTAATCAAAAAAAAATTTGCTCAAGTCTTGGATTCTAGGAGAATTTGGTTTCTCAAAAATGGTTCATTGTATTTTTGCTTCAATATTTGAGCTTTGGCTTACACAATGTAGCTTTTAACAATCCAGTCAAGGTAAATTGGATGACATCTAATTATGACAGCCTTCCTCCGAAGACTTATTTCATTAGAGTTTATTTATCACATTCAATCAAACGATTTTTCTAACCAGTCAGTAATTTTATTAGAGGAAGTTAACAAATATCAGGTCTGTGGAAGGAAGGAAAAAATTCTATAAGAAAAATCGTTCATATTTAATACTTTAAAACTTGAAAAGAACACCACCCTATTACATGAACATTCAATTAAGTCGAATTTTCTCTCGTTTTGATACCGAAAATAGAAACAAGAATTCAAACATCACGTATGAGATTCAATTTATAACATACAATTTAAGTAAGATATTTTGCTACACAAAACAAACTTTACTTTTCTTGCAAGTTGAAAAAAAGTCACCACTACAACTAATTTTCTGGGGTTTTTTTTTTTTTTTTTTTTTTTCTTTTCTTTTCTTTCTTTTTTCTTTTTTTTTTTTTTTTTTTGAAACAACAAAAGATTATTCTTACATCATGATTATGATTTTTTTTACTATAAGACTCAATCGTCCAATAAATTTGTTGTTTCTGGAATCAAACTTTAAATCAACATAATAGATTCTAGTCTAATTTGTTCTTGTACAAATTTCAAATTTCTTGTGCAATACCAGTTAGCTTTATCAAAGGCCAGAAACTCTATCAGGAGAGGTTGCCAAAAGAGCTATATACATGTATACAAAAACATCTTGAATCTATGAGCAAATTTCTTCTTAAATAAGTCAACACATAATCAAAAAAAAATTGCCAAGTAAAAACATTTTCTGTTTAGAATCAGTTACTGATACCAATTACAGTGAAACTTGTGAAAACCGGACCCTGGAAAAACCGGAATTCTGTGAAAACCGGACGTGTGTGCTTGTCCCAATTTACTCTCTTCTTTATTCTATATGATAGAAACCTTAATAAACCGGATCCTGTGAATTCTGAAAACCGGACGCATTTCACTGTCCAGATCATATAAAACCTATATATTTTCACCTTTGTAAACCTGATTCAATTTTCTGATTATGAAAAAAAAACCAAAACCGAAACCGAGAATTTTATTGAAATTTTTTAAACTTGCAAATTTGTAACAAAATGACTGTTATTTCCGTGTGAAAGGTGTTACAAATAAACAATAATAATTATCGGATTAAAGAGATCAGTCAACCGAAATCGAGGTTAGCTTGTGTTCGATTGTAACGTGTTAATTTTTAAAGGAACATCTTTGTTGGTTCATTTTGCTGGTATGACTCGATATCACAGTGATAATTCACAACTTTCTCTGCTATCTTAAATCGACAAAATTTCAGTCAAGATTGATATTTTAATAAGTTTTGAGGTTACACAAAACTTCAGTCAAGAAAAGAATTGAATAGAATAGTGGCAGTTAAGATGACCTTGAATCCTGAAATTATTCGGCTCTCAATCGAACAACTGAAATACGCTTTGTATAGATAAAACATTCTGCACAGTCAGATGATAGAAAAATAAGGAAAACAAGTTTCTTAACAATGAAATGGCAGTTGTTATCATTAATCCACATAAACTAAACATCGATTATGTGCCATGTCAGTAAATTCAAGCAATTTAATGTTTTGGCTGAGTCTTAGTTACGTTGACCTACATCCTCCTGCAGAGGAAAGCGCACCTGCATTTTTGCCGATATGTTTGCATCGAAATAAAAACAACTTAAAATACACATTTCTTACCATAATAACTTTGATATATGTCGTATTTTAATTTTATTATCTCAATGAGACAATTATACATCATAATGATGATGTCTGATCCCACCCGTCTATCATTTCATGATAGTTTATTTGAGATAAATAAAACATTAAAATACAAGCAACCTACCCAAAAAATTTAAGATTATCACTTTACGTTGTATTTTAAGTTTATTGTTTCCAATAAGCCACATGTACATGTGTTACCCATGGCTACACATCCCAAAGGGAGATAACAAATGGATCTGCTACTTATTATTAAGGGCAGTGAACTCTAGCGAATAACCTTTATAAACCAGATCCTGTGAAAACCGGATTTTTTTCAAGGAACAGAGCTGGTCCGGTTTTCACAAGTTTCACTGTACCAATAAAAACTGTTTTTGTTCATACTTAACTGAATACTCAAGTATTTGGATCTATATATTTACATTGTTTTATATAAACATAATATATAATATAACTTGTAGCCTAAACAGTAGCTTGTACAGTATAGCCTGTTAAAATGTTTTATAAGTAAGAAGACTATTTAACATCATAACAAAATCTTATAGACAACAGTTAAATATAAAGACAACAGAAATATTACTTGAAAAAAAGCACAACAAATAACCAACATCAATAATAACTAAAGGACTAATATCCCTGCAAATTTACTCATTGTAAAACACACACACACACACACACACACACACACACACACACACACACACACTATATCATACAATTCTATAACTTCCATACTAAAGTCATAAACACACCCATACACACCCTTTTATAACATAGTTTTAAATCCTCTTACTAAACACACACACAGGCACGCACGCACACACACACACACACACACACACACACACACACACACACACACACACACACTTATTTCTTTTCTTAGAACATCATTTATCATTGTTAAACATACCGGTACACACATAACAAAATTACATATATCCCTGAAATATCTCTCTCTCTCTCTCTCTCTCTCTCTGAGCACTTTTAAAACTGTTTCATTAAAATTTCTTTCAATTATTCAGAATTAATAAGTTACAAAATAAACTGGTGATATTCTAACTGTAAATATCTCCTATACATGTTAAACAAGAGAACAATGATTGACACAGGAATTGCTGTACACTTTTAACATTTTTAACATTTTGTGCATGACTCCAGAATTTACATTTGACAGAATTATTTTCATCTTGATTATTTATTTATTGCAATAAATACAAGTACATTCCATCTTGCCTAAAGTAATCAGAGAGAACTTTAAAAGTGACTTTTATATGAATATAAACAAACCAAATAAATAAAAAAAAATTTTTGGAACTCTCAATATGTTTGGTTTTGACCTTGATTTTCAGCCCTATAAAAATGTCTATACCAATAAGAAAGAAAAACATATGTACATTACATATACACTTAATATATTATACTTGTATTCATAATATACTTAGAACTAAATACAGTCTTTGATTGTCTGGATATGGCTAAAATTATGAGATCTATTTTACTGAATGCACGTCCAGTCCATTAAGCCATATCACGTCTGTTACTGATACCACACCAGTAACTGAAAATTACAGTATAATATTCAGAATAAAACAAGGTTAAATCCAAATCATATTCCATATCAGCCCTTGGCTGAATATGTGCGTTATTGCTCAGATATGCCATATGTCATATTGATTTCACTATGTTTTATTTTCTGTATAAACTTTTCCAGTTTTCTATCATTCTTTCACTTGTACAAACTTTGTGGTCCAGGGATAATATCTGATATTGATACAAACTTTCATAGATAATTAATGACTATATACATTAAAATACTTGTAAAGACAACATTTTTTCTTGTGTAATCTTTAAATAAAACAAAAACAATGAAATATAATATTCAAATATTTGATAACTAAACAACTTAAGTTTATTATTGAGACCTGTCTTTTCTTTTTCTTTCCATATTTTGCAAACAAGAATATTTTTACATAAGCATATTTGCTGGATATGGAAAACATACATTTCATTTAAGACCCATGTGAAAATAATAATAATGAAATCATTAGTACAAGTAAGCTATGTGGCAAGTGGACATTCAGATGAATTTGCTTTTTTAACAATCTTTGTTAAAATATGATATATATATATATATATATATATATATTTCTCAAGGAAACCATTAGAAAAATGAAAAAATGCATAGAAACCATTTACTGCAGTAAACAAAATGCATTTATAATAGAGTGTAAGAATAGTGAATGCCGAAAGTTTCCATGCATTTTTTTAAACATCAGATTTTACATCTGGTTTTCATATGGTGCCAAACAAATATGTTGTCTGTATCACAATATTTTTTGTGTGTAGATTGCCTGTTCTTCTTTTGACTTCATTTGATTTTGAATCATTAATATCACTTCCATCACCCATCAAAAAGAAAAGAAAATTAATTTCATTTTAACAAATAAATATATATTGGATAAATTACTATAATTAATTATATATCAATATGGTTAAATCAAACACTACAAAATAATCGAATATCTGAATAATTAAAATCTTAAAATACAATGTATACTGACAATTATATTAAGCACTTACTTGGTAAAGACAATGAATCAGAAAAATATTTAAAATAAATATAGAATTATAGAAGATAAATCTAGCCACTTTGTGGCTGTATATATGTATTCTCTAGAGCATGGACAAAATTCTATCCACACAGTCGTAAAATCACTTCTGTTGTCATGACAATTTCAACCTACTGTAAGAACATAGAAAACTTAAATTGCAATATTTACAATCCAAATCAAATTCTCTGTAATAAACTATTTGACGAGTGATTCAATCTATCATAGCATAGGCCGAAAGCTTCACGTGCGACTTAAGCATTAAACTTTGTTAGTTATTGATCTATGATGGTTTAGATTGAATGGCTCTCGTGCTAATTTGTCATAAACCGCTTCGCTTAAATAATAATGAAAAAATAATAGTAATAAATAAAAATTTTTTAACTGATTATGTGTAAATTGTTGTTTTTTTTTTAATGCAAGGTATTGTAATTCAGAAGTATAACAAAAGACATATTAACAAAATGATATAAAGAAATTTATGTACCAGTAATAATTCCAAAATGGAGCCATCTTTACTCCATGAGGCACCAACTACATATTGTTCACAATTCTCCACACAATTTTAGGATAATATACATAACTTACATTATGACATGTCTGTAAAAGCAATGCCAAAGACAATGGAAAAGTAATTATGATAACTATAGTTACCAAGCCAGACAAAAATGACAACAGTTTAGTTCAAACTCTATGGAGTATGATTTAGCAAAAGCAAACAAAAAACAAACTGTTATTTAAAAAATGTGACATATGCATACTTAATAGCAACAGAAATAAACATGGCTCATTTCAAAATGAAATTAAACAGTAATTTGTAAACAAAATTTGGCAAAAACAATTATACAATTACATCAGTGGATTTCATTCATATATACCAAATGATAGCACACATCTCATAACATATGATATGTGCTAAACTAAGATTGTATTGGTTATATTAAACATTATCTGAAGTCAACATTATGCATGAAAATCTGATGAGGTACAACAAGATATAGACTTAAGATTCATTTGACGGTAATTTCTTCTTTTTTTGGTATTAAATCATGTCTAATAAATCTCTAGGTAAAAACAGGGATCACAGAAATAAACAGGGATCACAGAAATTTACATGTCTTTCCAACCCAGAAAATGTATTATAAACTTCACATTGATGCTAATGATAAGATATGTTTCTTTGAAACAGATGTGTCCCCTGACACTGCATAAAAATCAATCAAAGGGAAATAATTCAAAAACGGAACAAGATAGAGTTGTGGTTCTTGTGCAATGCACTTCTAGTCATTGCCAGAAACAGGTACACCAAGTTTGGAGTCATTTGAACATTCTACACCAAAGTTATGCTCCAGACAAGAAATGCTCCATAAAAATCAATCAAAGGGAAATAATTCAAAAATGGATAAAGATAGAGTTGCGGTTCTTGTGCACTGCACTTCGAGTCATTGCCAGAAACACGCACACCAAGTTTGGAGTCATTTGAACGTACAACACCAATGTAATGCTCCAGACAAGGAAATCCGGACGCCGCAGACGACGACGCCGCCGCTGACGAAAGTAATCCCTATATGTTGCCTAGTCAGGCGACACAATAAAAATAAACACAGATTTAATTATATCCTCCTGTTGACTCCGTCTTTAAATTGTGGAAATACCATCATAAATTTAAATAAAGATTATGCTAAGGGGAGATTAAGTAGCTACCAATAGACCTAGTGATAATGTGTCCAGCAAGTGCCAATTAGATTTGATTTTTGGTCAAAACAAAAAGAAGATGTTATTTGTAGGCAGTGATAGGTTAATAAATGGAAAAAAAAAATTATGATTATCAAGATAATTACACCACATGTAATTAATTTTTGGACAGTATCTTGATTTTAAAATTATTGCAGTTTTGAACACCTTTAAATTTATCAGAATTTTTTCTCTCATTCATTTCGATTCAGGTTACATTTATTCATACAAACCCATCCTTACACTCAACCGCTATTTCAACCTAATTTCCTGATCATCATAACAACACATATTCTCGTTGATATAAACCAATACGAAATCTAACACATGGAAATTGTCACATTGATTCCAAGATTTCCATGATCTGCAAATAGCTGAGCTATATTTGTATCAAAAACAAGACAGTCACTTGCTATGATTGCTGATTGTACACCATCATGAATGCTTCGTGGAGTTGCCTCCCATGACAAACGTCGTCTATGTCCATTTAACTCTAATCTACAAAGAGAAAAGTTACAAAGCTTTGAACACAGGTGTATCTGTCAAAAAATATATGTATACAAGAGGCCCATGGGCCTTAACGCTCACCTGAAGATATGTCCAATATTGTTTGCAAAGTGCAATAGACAATATATTAAGTACAGAAACTTTAAAAGATAATTAATAATTTTAGTATTCCTATGTTGATATGACTTTGAGCTTTGAACATATAACCTTAAACCATATATCAAAATGATCTTTGTCGCAATATCTACAATATTCTAATATACATGCCTATACAAAAAGTTAATAGTTTTCAAGATAATTAGCAATTTAAGTCTTATTTTGCAGTTGTGACCTTGAACTTTCAACATATGACCTTGAACCATATATCAAAATGATCTTTGTTGCAATACCTACAATATTCTTATATACATGCATATACAAAAAGTTAACAGTTTTCAAGATAATTAGCAATTTAAGTCTTCTTTTGAAGCTGTGACCTTTACCTTTCAACATACGACCTTGAATTATATATCAAAATGATCGTTGTCGCAATACCTACAATATTCTTATATACATGCCTATACAAAAAAATAATAGTTTTCAAGATAATTAGCAATTTAAGTCCTCTTTTGCAGCTGTGACCTTGACCTTTTAACAAACGACCTTGAACCATATATCAAAATGACCGTTGTCGCAATACCTGCAATATTATAATATACATGCCTATACAAAAAGTTAATAGTATTCAAGATAATTAGCAATTTAAGTCTTATTTTGCAGCTGTGACCTTGAACTTTCAACATATGACTATGAACCATATATCAAAATGATCTTTGTCGCAATACCTACAATATTCTAATAAACATGCCTATACGAAAAGTTAATAGTTTTCAAGATAATTAGCAATTTAAGTCTTATTTTGCAGCTGCGACCTTGAACTTTCAACATATGACCTTGAACCATATATCAAAATGATCTTTGTCTCAATACCTACAATATTCTAATATACATGCCTATACAAAAAGTTAATAGTTTTCAAGATAATTAGCAATATGTCTTCTTCTGCAGCTGTGACCTTGACCTTTCAACATATGACCTTGAACCACATATCAAAATGATTGTCATGTCAATACCCACAATATTCTAATATACATGCCTATACAAAAAGTTAACAGTTTTCAAGACAATTAGCAATTTAAGTCTTCTTTTACAGCTGTGACCTTGACCTTTCAACATATGACCTTGAACTATATATCAAAATGATCGTCATGACAATACCTACAATATTTTAAAATACATGCCTATACAAAAAGTTAATAGTTTTTAAGATATAGTGACAAATATATAATTTTAAGCAATTTCCCCACTCAGTGCCTTACAATTTCCCCATTTTGAGCCCCATGGCTACCATTTGTGCAAATCTGAAAATAGATGACTTAAGGATGTTATAAATTAAATAACTAAGGTATATCTCTTGTAGATTCAGAGGAGAAGATTTTTAAAGTTTTTCACTATTTCCCCCCTTATGGAGCCCCAAGGGGACATAACTTCTTCATTTGTGCAAATCTGAAAGGGCTTTACCCAGGCATGATGGTTACCAAGTTTCATTAAATTTGGCCCAGTGGTTTTGGAGGAGAAGATTAAAATGTAAAAAGTTTACGCACGACGGACGACGCACGACAGACGAAGATGGATAGCAATAGCTCATCTGAGCTTTCAGCTCAGGTGAGCTAATAATTTATGGTTTTACCAGTTGTTTAATTAGACAGTAAAACCTGATTCATTGGCATCCCAACACAAGAGCTGTAAAACAAAATGTCACTTGCCAGTACATCTAAAATCTTTTTATCACTGAAGCTTTACATTCTGTACTTTGAAAAAAGACATCTATATTATAAGACACAAAGAATCAATTATTCAAATTTGTATATACAGTGAAACCTGTCTATAAAGGCCACTCAAGGGATACAGCCAAAGTGGCCTTTATAGACAGGTGGCCTTTATAGACAAGTTATATCAAGGATCATCAAAATTGTTATCTGAATCGTTCTTTCTTATTCATTTTAGTACCCAAATGAAACTGTACCCAAATTAATAAAATTGTTCCTTCTGTAACTTGGGATTAACCAAAAAAAAAAAATTTTTTTTAAATAATTTATTCAACATCTTCAGGAATTTACAAATCCTTTGCACCACGCTGGTCTCGTAACATAAATATGTCTAAATGGTTGATTGTACTATTCTCTCTCTCTCTCTCTCTCTCTTTTTTTTTTTTTTTTTTTTTTTTTTTGCTTTGTATAGGGGTGTTGCAGTTGCATAGTAAAGTTTTATTCTTAGAACGCTTATACCTGTACCAATATAATTAGGTCACTTCAGACACACGTCACACTCTTGCTAATTCAGACTTCAAAGGAAGTTGTTACATAATTAATTACATGGTTTAGTGATCAGAGCAGTGATTATCTGTGTCATATGTAACTGTCAAATTTCGTTATTAAAAATAACCATTATTTTTTTTCAATCGTAGTTGGTGAGGAATTGAATTTAAATCGGTGCCAAAATATCATTGCCGAAATGACTTTTTACACTGGTGCCGAAATGACTTGATATCGCATCTTGGCACGATTTCCAGATTAACGAAATAAATGTCCGTTAGCGGTAGAACGGCACACACGGTTTATTTCTCAAGATATATTTGCTTCATAGTCAGATAACACAGTTTTGATTGAATTGATTTGGGTTCGTCCAACACCATAACTTCCGCAAGTTTCCTAGTAGTTAATTTCCCCTTTTCAGATTTATTTAACAATTCTACTCGCTGTTCTAAAGTCAATGCATTCCATTTACTATGGCCAAATGAAAAAAACATCAAATGTTATTGTATGTGAAAACAAGAGGCCCAAAAGGGCCTGTGGAGCTCAACTGACAAAAATGGTTCTTGTGCCTTCATTTATATAAACTCAGTACAGGGACTTGAGCTGACGTTAAATGCTAAATATAAAAGCTGTAGGCCTTACAGTTTCAGAGAAGAATATTTTTAAATTTGACTTCCCATATAAGTATATGTAGATATATGTGCCCCATTGGTGGGACCAAAAATGGCCCAGGGGCCACCATTTGTACAAACTTGGTAAAGGGACTTGAGCTGATGTTAAATGCCAAATATAAAAGCATTATGCCTTACAGTTTCAGAGAAGAAAATTTTTTAATTTGATTTCCAATATAAATATATGCAGATATATGGACCCCTGGGGTGGGGCCAAAAATGGACCGGGGGCCACCATTTGTAAAAACTTGGTAAAGGGCCTCAAGCTGATATTAACTGCCAAATATGAAAGCTTAAGGCTTCATGGTTTCAGAGAAGAAGATTTTCAAAGTTGATATCTCATTATAAGCCATATATGCATATGCAGATATATGGACCCCTGGGGTGGGGCCAAAAATGGACCGGGGGCCACCATTTGTACAAACTTGGTAAAGGGGCTCAAGCTGATATTAACTGCCAAATATGAAAGCTTAAGGCTTCATGGTTTTAGAGAAGAAGATTTTCAAAGTTGATTTTCCATTATAAGCCATATATGCATATGCAGATATATGGACCCCTGGGGTGGGGCCAAAAATAGACCGGGGGCCACCATTTGTACAAACTTGGTAAAGGGGCTCAAGTTGATATTAACTGCCAAATATGAAAGCTTAAGGCTTCATGGTTTTAAAGAAGAAGATTTTCAAAGTTGATTTTCCATTATAAGCCATATATGCATATGCAGATATATGGACCCCTGGGGTGGGGCCAAAAATAGACCGGGGGCCACCATTTGTACAAACTTGGTAAAGGGGCTCAAGTTGATATTAACTGCCAAATATGAAAGCTTAAGGCTTCATGGTTTCAGAGAAGAAGATTTTCAAAGTTGATTTTCCATTATAAGCCATATATGCATATGCAGATATATGGACCCCTGGGGTGGGGCCAAAAATAGACCGGGGGCCACCATTTGTACAAACTTGGTAAAGGGGCTCAAGCTGATATTAACTGCCAAATATGAAAGCTTAAGGCTTCATGGTTTCAGAGAAGAAGATTTTCAAAGTTGATTTTCCATTTTAAGCCATATATGCATATGCTGATATACGGACCCCTGCGGTGGGGCCAAAAATGGACCGGGGGCCACCATTTGTATAAACTTGGTAAAGGGGCTCAAGCTGATATTAACTGCCAAATATGAAAGCTTAAGGCTTCATGGTTTCAGAGAAGAAGTTTTTCAAAGTTGATTTTCCATTATAAGCCATATATGCATATGCAGATATATGGACCCCTGGGGTGGGGCCAAAAATAGACCGGGGGCCACCATTTGTACAAACTTGATAAAGGGGCTCAAGCTGATATTAACTGCCAAATATGAAAGCTTAAGGCTTCATGGTTTCAGAGAAGAAGATTTTCAAAGTTGATTTTCCATTATGAGCCATATATGCATATGCTGATATATGGATCCCTGGGGTGGGGCCAAAAATAGACCGGGGACCACCATTTGTACAAACTTGGTAAAGGGGCTCAAGCTGATAATAACTGCCAAATATGAAAGCTTAAGGCTTCATGGTTTCAGAGAAGAAGATTTTCAAAGTTGATATCTCATTATAAGCCTTATTTTCACTTTTTACGAAGTACGACAGAAAAACGCTAAAAACACGTAACCTAGTTTTTGACAGAATTTCACGAAATGTACAACCTACATGTTTAAGGGTGTCTAGAAGCTAAATATCACATCAGATTTTGAATATAACCTATGGTTTCAGAGAAGAAGCTTATTTTAGGTTTTTTACATTCTAGGTCGCTGTGACCTACTTTTGGTTGCCATGGAAACCAATTGTACAAATTTTCATCTACTCCTTCTAAGAATCATTCCTGCAAAGTTTTGCTAAAATTGGCCCAGTAGTTTGTGAGTTTTTGCTGTTAACGGACGCACGCACGCACGCACGCACGCACGCACGCACGCGCGCATCATGCCATAAGCTCATCTGGCTTTAGCCAGTTGAGCTAAAAATGTCAATGTATTATCGCAATGTAAGCTTTACTCAATATGGCCGCTTAGATACATATAAACAGAATTGCATTATGGGATTTTTTGTTTTATGCCGACTGGTTCCGGAAATTTCCGGAAACTGACGAAGATTCGTAAAACATTGCAAATGGCCGCTATAGACAGTTCTGTTGATGGTTTGGGTCGGAAAAATGGTGGCCGCTGGCCGCATAAGACAGTGACTGCTATATAGAGGTGAAATAAAGAACAAAATCCATCGGGGGGAATAAGATATGGCCGTTATAGACAAGTGGCCGCTTTATACAAGTGGCCGCTAACACAAGTTAGACTGTATATATATCTAAACTCAAATAATAGACAAAATATTTCTGTATTATAACAAACCTATGGGGCCTAAATGTTTTGCATAAGACTTCAAGTGCCTATAATGTAATGTAAACTTGTTATGATGAGCATATACAGAAAAAATCTAATACATAATCAATACTGTGAACATACATGTACATGTTACTAAAAACACTTGCTTTGTAAATTCTTAAAATAACTCAATTTAACAGCATAAACATCAACATTTTAGATTCTGTAGCAAACAAAAGAAAAGGTTCAACATAAACATTCAGGGGTGTCAACATGGTATGCTGATAACTTCATAAAGAAAAGATACTGATATAATTAGAGATGTCGGTATTCATTATTTAGCCAATTAGGATCAAACAAAATGTTATGCTAATTAAGATTACCTGTATGCAAAATTTTCTGCCTGTTTGCGTGTACCTATTAATTGCACTATTGCATAAAACATCTGTTGACCTTCCATTTTCTCTTGTTTTTCTAACACTAACATAAAATTATGCCCAAAACATGACTGCATCATAACCCAGTCTACAGCCCCTGGAAGATTTATGTCTGTTGCCAAGAACACAATGTCTTCACCTGTAATAATAAATAAAAATCAGATTTAAAAAACAATGAAACTTGGCGACAGATGATCAAGTTTTTTTTGCCCCTGATTCAAGGTCTAATGGTCTGTTTAGATCTTAAGACAGTTAAGAGTGGAGTATATCTGTTTAATGTACCAGTCAAGATTCTTTCCCTTTCATTTAAGAGGACAATTCTGTGATAATTGAGGAAACCTGAGTACCTGGAAAAAGCTAATGACACTCAGCAAGCAAACTGACAAACTTTCACACATTAGGCTCTTTTCTAGTGAGATTCAACATAGTGAGTGGCATGTGCTTTGTAAGCACACACTCTAGAATACTAAGCTTCTTTCACCTCGATTACGTATATGATAATGTTTATATGTATTTTTAATAATATAAACAGGAATATTTGACAGGTGACAAGAAATATCAGGCCTAACACCAGCACAAAAGGAATAATTCTTCAGACCCTTATAATATCAGACAATAATGATATAATATCAGAATATCAGATAATATTTATTCAGACAATAGTGCTGGATTTATATGCAAGTTTAAACACCTTACACATTACCTGTGTGTGATACTTAAGATGTAAAAAAAAAGGTAAATGATACAAAAGCATCAATAAATTACACTGGTGTATAAAATAGGTTTCAGGTTTCATTTTTCAGATGTACATGTGAATATATAATACAAATACCAGTTAAATTTTGATGTGCCAGATGTGCACATTTCGGAAATTCATTCCTCATCAGTGACACTAAGACCGAAAAGTTTGATTTATAAAAAATATAAGCCAAACAGTTGAAAATAACGAATCAAAAGTTTCAAAATTATATAAATCCAAATCCAGCTAAGGAATGCTGTGCACGAAGGCTGCTGATGTATACAATAGGTTTCAGGTTTCATTTTCCAGATGTACATGTGACTGAAGGCTGCTGATGTATAAAATAGGATTCAGGTTTCATTTTCCAGATGTACATGTGACTGAAGGCTGCTGATGTATAAAATAGGTTTCAGGTTTCATTTTCCAGATGTACATGTGACTGAAGGCTGCTGATGTATAAAATAGGTTTCAGGTTTCATTTTCCAGATGTACATGTGACTGAAGGCTGCTGATGTATAAAATAGGTTTCATTTTTCCAGATGTACATGTGACTGAAGGCTGCTAATGTATAAAATAGGTTTCAGGTTTCATTTTCCAGATGTACATGTGACTGAAGGCTGCTGATGTATAAAATAGGTTTCAGGTTTCATTTTCCAGATGTACATGTGACTGAAGGCTGCTGATGTATAAAATAGGTTTCAGGTTTTATTTTCCAGATGTACATGTGACTGAAGGCTGCTGATGTATAAAATAAGTTTCATTTTCCAGATGTACATGTGACTGAAGGCTGCTGATGTATAAAATAGGTTTCATTTTTCCAGATGTACATGTGACTTAAGTTTAGAAGTTACCTTGTAAGGTTGTTATACTTTTGTGTTGTTGCATGAGGTGATTCATCACTTGTTCTAAAGCACCTTGCCATTTACATGAAGCTCCTGGGCATGGACAGCAATATGGTCTAAAAATAAACAGATAAATATGCAAATAAGTTAAATTCAAGCACTGAATCATTACAAGTTTCCTATTAGGCCTAAAATAAAATTAACTTTGTTTGCTGTTGACTGCCCGACCCACTTGAAATGCCCCTACCCAAAAATTCTTATTGTTATTAATTCCAATTTTTTTTACTTCTCATACAACAGAAGAACCAGTTAATTGCATATTTCGGTTAACTGCATAATTTTTCTTTGCACCGCACCATTTCCTATTTAGATAATGTTAAAGTTTTTGTTTATTTGCGCAAACAAAATTCTAAATTCCGCTTAATTGCATAAAAAATTCTGAAAATTATGCAATCTTGGTCTGAAGTTTCATATTACAAAATATATTTGCCAACAATGTAAGGTAAATTCATTATAGGTTTACATTATATAAACATGTGTACAGCTAATGCCAAGAAAGATATGAAGCCAGTTAATTAGTGCTCACTTTTTAGGGGTTGTTATCCAATTGGTACGTCAATACGGTTTTGTCAGGAAACGTAATTATGTTAAACCAATAAAAAAGGGCTATGACAGGTGAAAAATTTGTACCTGGGAAACAGAAGCTTTATATCAATTTTTTTCAACTGAAATATATTTCCATTACATTTTCTAAACTCGGACATGGTTTTACTGGAAATGTGGTGCTGGGTGTTTTAAACAAAGATTAAAAAAATTAAAAGCATTTTTTTTAAATTCATGTTTTTGTTTACATGGTTAAAGAATGTGTATGTGACTGTTATCCCAGAGCAAGTTTGGTAACACGTTATTACAGTTCTTTCAGTGTAAACACAATAAATCATACACAATCAAATGCTTTAATTTCCTCTGTAAGATAAAATGGTTAAAATAATTGTTTATGGCTGAAAATCCCTTTAAGTAGCAAGTTTTGTGGGTGTACAGATTCAACATCAAAGGAAGGAAGTTATGTTTATCGATTAATTTGATCATTGGATCAGACCTAGATACACATAACAAGAGGCCCATGGGCCTTAACGCTCACCTGAGGATACGTCCAAAACTGTTTGCAAAGCGCAAAAGACAAATATTAGGTACAGAAACTTTACAAGTTTTCTCAGGTTAAGAACTCCCACAAAACTTAATCAGAAATATATCCAGTCACATTTCATTTATAAGAAGAATATATAATATGCATGAAGTTACTGTAATGCAATGAATAATTTCCAAATAATTAACAAATTTTAGTATACTTATACAGCTATGTCCTTGACCTTTGAACATATATGACCTTGAACCATATATGATCACCATGTCAATACTTACAATATTCTAATATACATGCCTATGTAAAAAGTTAAAGTTTTCAAGATAATAAGCAATTTATGTCTTCTTTTGCAGCTGTGACCTTGACCTTTGAACAAATAACCTTGAACCATATATCAAAATGATCATTGCTGCAATACCTATGATATTTTAATATCAATGCCTATACAAAAAGTTAACAGTTTTCAAGATAATTAGCAATTAAAGTCTTATTTTGCAGCTGTGACCTAGACCTTTGAACATATGACCTTGAACCATATCAAAATGATCAACATATCAATTCCTACAATATTCTAATATACATGCCTATACAAAAAGTTAATAGTTATCAAGATAATTAGCAATTTATGTCTTCTTTTGCAGCTGTGACCTTGACCTTTGAACACATTACCCTGAACCATATATCAAAATGATCGTTGCTGCAATACCTACAATATTGTAATATATATGCCTATACAAAAAGTTAACAGTTTTCAAGATAATTAACAATTTAAGTCCTCTTTTGCAGCTGACCTTGACCTTTGAACATATGACCTTGAACCATATATCAAAATGATTGTTGCTGCAATATCTACAATATTCTAATATACATGCCTATACAAAAAGTTAACAGTTTTCAAGATAATTAGCAATTTAAGTCTTCTTTTGCAGCTGTGACCTTGACCTTTGAACATGACCTTGAACCATATAGCAAAATGATCGCCATATCAATTCCTACAATATTATTATATACATGCCAATACAAAAAGTTAATTGTTTTCAAGATAATTAGCAATTTATGTCTTCTTTTTCATCTGTGACCTTGACCTTTGATCATATGACCTTGAACCATGTATCAAAATGATCATTGTCACAATACCTACAATATTCTTATATACATGCCTATACAAAAAGATTATAGTTTTCAAGCTAATGCACAATTTTGGTATTTAAAAGCCAAAAATAACATTTCAGGGGCAATAACTCCTACATAGATTATCATATAGTTACGAAACTTGGTACCTTTTTAGATTTTGTCATGCTAAACATTTTAACAATGATTTGATGTCATGTATCTCTTAATATTTGCAAGAAAATTGCCTAAAACTGCAAAAACCACAAATTAGGTCATGACCTTGATTTGTGACCTTGACCCTAATTTAAAGGTCATTTCAAGAAAAAGTCAAAACTGAAAACCCCACGTTATTATCTGTTCAAATAGTCAAGTTATAACAATTTGAAGCCATTTTACGAAATTTTTAAAATTAAACCCAAAAACACGTAACCCATTTTTCGACCAAATTTCACGAAATGAACAAACTATAGGCTTAAGACCCTAGAGAAGCCAAATATTACATCAGATTTTTTTTCCCATCATTGGTTTTGGAGAAGAAGATTTTTAAGATTTTTGGACCCCTAGGTCACCTTGACCTAGTTTTGGTACCATGGCAATGCCATGAACAAATCTGAATTGCACCCGCCCATATATGCTTCTGACCAAGTATCATTGATATCTGTCCAGCAGTTTTTGAGGAGAAGTCGAAAATAGGTGTTAACGCCGCACACACGCACACACACGCACATACACACGCCGCACCATGCCATAATCTCACATGACCTTTGGGTCAGGTGAGCTAACAACAGGAATTTCCAATTTATGATTGATCGAATCCTTCGATGTGTATTACATTTGACTTATAATAATTGGTCAATAAACATTTAAAATATAACTTTGTATAAAATAATAACAACATAAGACATCTTTCAATTACTTTACACAAAATCTGTTTGAATATTAATTTTACCAGGCATCGTGCACATTATCAGGCAACTGGATTTTTTCTGTCACATCTAAAAATAGATTATGGTACCCTGAATGGGAGATAACTCAAACAATTTAACCCAGTGTGTGTGCAAATTGAAAAGGAAACACGTGGATTTTTAAAAAGAAGTAAATAACAAGAAATATGAATATCGCGAGTGTTAAGCAACAATGTATTAAATACCAACAGATGTTTAAATTACATGCATATTCTAGGATTAAACACAGATCAATGATCTGAAAGAAAAGTCCACCTACACCACATTTTGGAATCCCATGTAAATAGGAGGTTTAAAACTAAAACGATCAGCTAGAATTTTAAATCTTTATTTAGTAAAGAAAATATACTACAAGTCTTGAGACTTTAATTAAACTTTAATTTTTATTGTTTTTTATGTCAAAGGAATTACAAATTTTCCTCTGTTTCTACAGTACACTGACTATGATGTCTACTAAAAAACACGACCTCACCCGGCGTATCCGTCAATTGATCAGCTAGAATTTTTAAAACTTAATACAAATTAAATAAAAATTTTTTTTTAAATTTTGATATTGAATTTATTTTTTTTTTATTTCAAAGGAATAACTACTTTTCTGTTGTTTCTACAGTGCACTATGTCTGCACAAGTACTCAGTAAAACAACTTCATCCGATGTATCCATTAATCAATTTTGCCCAAGGGCATTTTCAGTTATTTGCATATTCCACTTAATTGCATAAAATTTTCTGATAACAGAATATGCAATTAAGTGGATTCTACTGTACTTGCAAAAGTTTATACCATTATGTTCCATTATTACTTAAGGAAACATTATTTGTACAAATACAGGTAATTATTCAAGTTTGAATATTTTTC
The DNA here is from genome assembly GCA_029721355.1 of Tegillarca granosa. NCBI lineage: Eukaryota > Metazoa > Mollusca > Bivalvia > Arcoida > Arcidae > Tegillarca > Tegillarca granosa. The sequence continues at coordinate 31,447,868 of CM056601.1, read as the reverse complement.
GTTTTACCTGAATTCACAAGTTTCCTCGTGATCTGTCTTGTCTGTGTGTAAAAGTGTTGCTGGACATCCACTGTTACAATATTTACAGGGGAAATTAACTGTACTGGCAACTTTTTCCATGGCTAAATTTCTAATATTTCCTGTAAAGAAATAGGTAACACATTATGAATAAAATTTGCTTTAAAGAATTATTTCATAACTTTTTACACTTCATACCTATGCTCATTTAGAAAGGTGTTTTGTTGTTTTATCCCCATTGTGATTCAAACTTATATTCTGGTGGTCAGTTTTTGTATGTAGAGGAGGTAACTGAAGTACCTGAAGAAATCACTGAAGCAAAGCAATGGAGAGAATGATCGAGAGAGAGAGAGAGAGAGAGAGAGAGAGAGAGAGAGAGAAATGTACCTAATGGTCCTCTGCAGGTTGGGCACATGGTGAGCTTCTGTCGACAAGACTGGCAGACAATATGTCCACTCTGGCATTGCATGATCGGTGGAAGTGCATAGTCAAAACATACAGGGCATTCAAATAGGTTAGCAAGATTTTCATTGTTGGCATTTCCAGCAGCTGCTGTAAAAAAAAAACAATATTACAGTACTGTGATGAATCAATCTTACAGTACATTATATACCAATACTGCTACCTGAACATTGTAAATTACAAAAATCAAGAGATCAAAAATTAAAATTGTGACATTAAAAATACCAAGCTATTCTGAATTTTATAAGACAGATTTACTTAAGTTACATGTACATTTCAGAAATCCAGAAATGTTTTTGTAAGTTTTTATTGATATTTTCATATTTTAAAATTTACACATGAATGTATTTCCATATCTCTTACAGAAAAATAGACTTTAATTAGTCAAAAATGAATCTAAAGGATCTAATGGCACCTTTAAATTCTTAATACAACAGACCCTTTTCATGAAATAATCCACAAATAATAGTGTTATTCAATTTAATGATATTATGTGTAATCTTGCCAGATGGACTAAAATTCTACCATCAACTTACCTGCTGCAACAACAGCTGATGTGGCATTATTTCCTCCAGGAGCCCCGCTAATGTGTGTTCTTGGTTTTCCAGAGGATGAGGTCTGTCTTCCAACACTCATGGCTAAGAAAAGCAACCCCCACCAAACTGAAACTTAAAAAAAAAAATAAAAATAATAATCTCAATAGTCTCAGACTTTGTAGCATAAAAGAACCTACCATAGATACACAACATGACTTATGAAAAACCAATGTGTAAACTTTAAAATCTTTAAAAGGCTAAAATTAATACTAATATATAAATATAAAATAGTAAAGAGGCTGATTTATTATCCAGGAAGTGTCTGCATTTGTCCAATTGTTATTGTTAGCAATTTAAAACTACTAATGGATATCTGTCTAATTTTATTCAAGGATATGAAGTGAAAGTCAGAAGCAAATTTGAACACAATCAGGTGTGAATATTTCCCAGGTAAGTGTTATTACCCATAACAGGAGTCTAACACAAGATGTTATTAGAATGTAACAGGTTGTTACTGTCACATATACACATGCGTAAGATAGATTATATGTCAAAGTTACAGAAAACATCCAAAATAACCACATTATTAAAACAGACATTGTAATAACCACTCTGTTTTACCCAATACTGAATCTTTATGTAAATATATTATAATTGTATTTCAATTTTGAGGTTACCAAAAGGGGCCATGTTAATAGTAATTAAAAAGAAAGTTGAAACCAGTGTAAACTCAGCAGCAAAATTTCATAATATTATGACTGGTATATGTTACTGAGATCTTAACGACAGGCCCCAGTTTCACAATCATTCACTCAATCGAATGTATACTTAATTCAAATATTTCCTTTTTCCTTTTATCAATAATTTACAAATTTTAAGTTTTATGACAAAATGTTTTGTTTTGTCAAAAACCTACAATAAACAATTTAAATATAACAATGTTAACATTAGATATTCAATTTTGACTGTGTATCTTCTTAAAATTGACATTAAATTTTTCCCAATTTGAGTGTACAATCAATTGAGTGAATGATTGTGAAACTGGGACCAGAGTCTACAGCTTCATCTTCTATCATTACATATCGCCGGCACCGTTCAAAAGTCCCATATCTGCAATTTTGCTCTCTGGGTGTTTTTTATTATATTGCAATGTTTAAAGTTCCCGCTCTTTTTGTGAAAATACTAGACCCGAAGACCAATCAGAAAGTTGAAAAAAATCATATATCAAAATTCCTGTATCTCTATTAGATATAATTGTTGTCATCAAAAATCCAGAAACTACAAATATAAGTAGATAAGGGATTTTTCCTTACGTGTAAACTGTCAAAATTCCCGGAACTACGACGAGATGTATATTGGGATTTTTGAAGAAAAATTGTTTACTTGATGCAGATACAGATTTTCTACCTAAGAAGCAGAATTGCGAGTTTTGCTGCTGTTTTTCAGTTTTGATGTAAATGTCTTTAGTTAACATACATAGATATTTCTGAAAAGATTCAGAACTAAATTTTACACATGGAATATGGAATATAACATCACTTTAAACTTATTTGAATATTTTCTTTATTTTAACTGGGGATATCACCAGGTTAATACTAAATTGTTTTAATCATATTTGTTTGAGATCACTCTTATCATTTCTCTTAGTTACAATAAATAAATAATCTTTAGTTTTTCTCATATTGAAAATGTCTAACCACTTGTTGCATTGTGTTTTGTTTTAGCGGTTTTCTTTTTTTCCGTGAGTCTTGCAATGCTTATTTTGATTTAGCAAAAGCCAGAAACTGATAACAATAAGGTGAAATTGTGTTTTTTCACAAAATTAAAGTGCTTTCAATTTTAAAAATGATATGAATTGATCTCTTTTTTTGTATGTTTTGATGCAATTCAAGTAAAATTCCTGTAATTACAAAAAAAGTATACGCAATTTTACCCTAACTGCAATAACTATTAAAAAAATACCTTATCTACACAATGTTCAACCTATGACAAAAAAATCCCCTAACTGCATTTATATAGATTTACAAAATATCCCATCAAATATAAATAAAGATACTTATAAATGAAGAAACAATAGTTTATCATGTCAAAAAACACATATTGAGAGCAGAACTAACAAAAGAAAAAATGTTTTTGTCTCTCCTGAAAAGTTCATAAAATGTTTACAAGTTTCTTTATTTCTGATATTGCAAAAAATACAAATTGAGAATATATAAACATAAGTATATATAACAAATAATGCATGAGTAACAGCATAACATAACTACATGTATACAACTACATTATGTTAACCCGGAGGACCAGTAGTACCGATTCTTTCATTAATAATTGTTATTAACTTCAGTGATTTTGCTATGGTTTTTAAAAACTACCTTCCACCTTTCAGATTGGGAAAATTTGGACCCTTTTTATGTCACATATTATGCTCAGAATTTTGAAATTCATTGCGAAGATTTTAAATTGTGACAATATCTAACATTTTTTGTCTGTCAGAGCAGTTTCGGACAACTGGATTTTACTTAACTATTTGATTGTGTGTCACTGTTGCCTTTTGGGGAATTTTAGTTGTCAAATTGGGAAATTTTAGTCTTATTTCTCAAGGGGAAACTAATCATAATCGGTAGTAATTTTAGGCAAACAAAACCACTGAACTTACTTAATTTAATTTGTAAAGATAAATTTGTATCATTAAATAATGAATAAAATTTTAAACTATTAGGTTTGACATAATACCATTTTGGAATATACATATTTCTATTTTCGGACAAAGCAGTACATGTACAACACAAAATAAAATGATATTCATCACCTAAATCAGTGTTACAAAGTTCACATAATCTATTTTCTCTTGGGATATGTTTCCAACATCCAACTTCAATGGGTAGTTCATGATTACTACATCTAAAAATAGTTAAAGTAGTTTTATTTCTATCTGAGAGATCTGAAGTTAAATACAATTGTAGCTTAAAATTAAAATGAGTAAATAAATTATAAGAAATTCCTCTTGAAGAAGTACAATTTGTATACCAGCTTTGTAAAAACTGATCATATAATTTTTGTTTAACAGATTTAATTAACCAAGTACGGTTGCTATAATTATTGAAAAACCATATATTATTCATACCACATTCTTGAAAAATTGTTTCAACTGAGCTTATCCACTTAGTTTTAACACCTTTGGAATAGTAATTATATAACAATTTGTAAATAATTAATGTATATTTCGCATCTCTGTTCTCAACAATATTTGACCAGTAACTTATAATTCTGGTTTTGACATAAACATGTAATGGTACCCTGCCTAATTTGCCATATACAATAAAACTTGGCGTACTCTTTCTAACTTTTAAAATTAGTTTACAAAATTTTAAATGGACTCTTTCTAATATATCTAATTTTTTCAAAATCCCATATTTCTGAGCCATACAGCAAAATTGGTAAAACCATTTTATCAAACATATCTATTTGACAGTCAATTGATAAATTAAAAGTTCTAGCTTTCTTAATAATTCCATACATAGCTTTTGTAGCTCTATCAGCTAAATACTTTTTTGTACATAAAAATGATCTGTATCTACATAAAACACACCTAAGTATTTTATTTCCTTTACTATTTCTAAATCTACACCATCAATATGAAAAGACACATTATTTGGAATTTTACCTTTTGAAAAAACCATAATTTTTGTTTTATTTATATTAACAGCTAATTTCCACATTTTACAGTAAACAGAAAAATTATCTAATTGACACTGGAGGTCAGACTACATTCGGACATTAAAACAGTATCGTCCGCGTACAAAAGTAAAAACAACTTTAAATAAATATAAAGTTCATCAGCTAATTCTTCACTTATACACTTGATACGTGATTTATTCGGAGTGGCTATTGCCAAGTACTTGGTAATAATCAAAACACTATTGCCACGTATTATGTTTTTGCTATTATAGAGATATATGTCGCTGTTGGTTTTAATAATTGTTTAACTTTGCATACTTTATATATCTACATAATTATTTACTGTCCAAATTTTGTATTAATTGAGATAATTAACGAAATTGAGGGAGGACTATGTTTTGTCATAGCACAGCCATTATGAATGTGTACTAATACATTTTCTCCTCTTTACCAAGTAAAGTAGTGCACTAAAGTAGTACTTCTGCTAAATACACTGGACATTTTAACAACGTTAATTCTTCGAATCTGATAGCAATTTGGATAATACTGTTCTGATAATATTGGGTCTCTGGAAGACTATCAACACTTCTAAGTAGCATTTGCCCATATGACGAAAGTCGTGATTGATATTTGAGAGTCTTCAGCAACATACCCCTCTCCCCCCCCCAACCGCCCCTCCCACTTATCTATCTTAATGAGGCATTGGGATCAATCTTGTGGGTTTTTTTTTTTTTTTTTTTTTTTGACTAATGTATAATGTATGAATAATGACATGAAATGTTGAATGACGAATGTTAAAGTTAGCTATAGCTTGAGTGTATGTAAGAAGGATATGAGTAGACAACTGTTACTTCATCACTGTGTCATTTTTTCTAATATAAGTTTTTTTAAATTCTCTTTTTTTATATTGTTACTTATTTATTTATTTATTTCCATAATATATAATACTGATACATGAGATGATGATGATGGCCTGAAATTCAAGCCTCTATTAACCAGTGGCAATAACCACATTATTTTCTGACTTCTGCCAACTGTAACAGCACAGGTCATATGCATAGTATGAGGAAACAATTTAATATGATCTTGACCCACTTAAAATTTGGTGAAAGAATTTTGTGGAAGCTTGAGATCACCAATAAACTCAAGAATTTTCTGCAGATTGTAATCGAAGTTTCTCGGACAAACCTAAATGTCTGACACTTGCAAATTACTCTGTATATATTTGGGCTGTGGTGGACTTAGTCACTACCTCTCACCAAGGTGCCCTGGGTTCAATTACCAGGCTTTTTATTTGGTATGCCATTGGTACCGAAAAATAGCTGTATCTATATTGAATTTTGTGAATGTGTAAAGATATTATATTGCCATAGTACAGAGAGTAGAAATAAACTTTTTGTCAAATTTTTTTCTCTAAATGTATCAGAAAAGCTAACAGTTTCTTTTCATTATTTGTGAAATTTTGTATTTACTGCTTGAAGACGATACAAATTTCGAATGGAAATTTTACATAAATTGATAGCTTCCATATTCCATCTTAAGTGTTATGAATGCAAAGCTGAACTAAATTTCAATAGTAGTAGATGAACTTATTTTCTATTACATTTTTTGTGTGTGTGTGTGTTCGTTTTTTCACACCCAGAAGTATTTAGATGTATAAAAAATTAATGTAATAAACCAAATTTCACAAAGGAAAAAAAAATTGATCAATAAAGTATTATTATATATTACCTACAGGTAATTTGAGGATCTGATGACATAATTCGTATTAATGTAACAAAATCTGTATTCATCTTCTTCATTTGGATTTGTTACAAAATGTTTTGTAGTTTATGAGCAACTGAACTTAAATTTAAACTATTTAACATTTTGGTACCAATATAGGGATTACAACTATGAAAAGAAATGGTATGCCAATTATTGAGACAGGTATAGTAACTTAAAGTTACATCTACCTTACAGAATGAGATAAGCAAATTGTATTGATTAATAAACATGTTAATCCAATTACATGATTAGGACACATGACCTACAGGTAATAAACTTGGCACTGTTTCATGTGGTATTTTAACCTGGACATTCAGAAGAAAAATATAACTGCATGATTTTTCATCTAGATTTGCCCAATAGATTCACATCTGTACTTGTAAAGTTTTGGCATTGCATCACATAAGTAGGGGTGCAACATTACTTATAGCAGTATTTTTGCCAACAATACAATAGATATTGCAATACAAATCAAGCTATTAGTAAAAGATAGATTGCTTATCATATACATATGATGCTTGATTCTTAAATTTTTATAAGTATTAACAAGTATTAAGGATGTACTAAGAAAACTTGTATTAAATGTTGCCATTCATCTATTCATAAAAGTTTGCTCTCAAGTTTGATGATTTGAAAGAATTCAACATTTACAAATTCAGTTAAATTTTATAGTGAAATTTTCTCAAACCTGTTCAACTTAATAATGTTTTAATAGATTAAAATATATTTTTTTAGTTTCACATATCAATTTACACCTAATAAATCATCCATAGACAAAAATATACAAAGAAATAGGAAATTTGCCTTTATAATATTCAGTACCAATATTTATCCATACATGTGTATGTATATACCAAATGATTAAATATACCCATAGAAGAACATTTTTCTGAGTTTCTTTAAATTAGCAGTTTTATGAAAGTGTGTGTGTGTGTGTGTGTGTGTGTGTGTGTGTGTGTGTGACAGGAAAAAAAGTCAAGGTAAAAAGTCAAGGAAAAAAGTCATGGGAAAAAAAAACAGGAAAAAATGTCATATCATATTTAATGAGAAATAAATAAAATAAAATAAAATTTCATTTTAGTTCAACACATTGTATTTATGATCATATAAATATCAGAAATTTTTCAGATTTATCTATTTATGTAATTATTTATTTAAATATTTTATTGTTGTATTTATTTTGAAAAAATAACATATACACAAAATGTTTTAATAGTACAGGAAACTGAAGAAGCTTGTGGTTTAACTTATGCTTGATCTGTAAAATGCATTGATAAACACGAGCTCTTTTACTCAGTGCAAATGATATATTTTTAAACAATGTTTACCAAAGTTGTAATTTTTTTTAAACTATTGATAAAATGTGCAAATTTAGACTGAAGTCCAAACTAAAGTTGTTTTTGAAGATAAAACTTAAATTTTATAAATTTCTTCAAAATTTTCTTCGATTTTATAATAAAATGACCTGAAATAAATATTTTCTCCTACACATAACACAAGCTAATGTTTTATATTTAAAACAAATATTGCATTATAATTTGGTTTTTTAGGTTTCTTTACATTTCTTAACTCGTTTTAGCATCAAATATATACTATATCGATCATTTTAGCTGATATGTATTACTTGGCCGTACAGTTCGCAAAGTTTGCGATTTAATTTCTTGTTTGAAACTTATTTTTTCTCCATGTAATTTTTTTGAATGTTTTTATCCTTTACAGTTTTTGATTTCGAAGTCAGTTTGGCTATGCAGACAACAATATTTTCCCAAAATGTATACATGGCAATAGCCATTCCGTTATTGCCAAGTACTTGGCAATAGCCTCGCCCATATTGCTATCTATAAAAATTGTTCAAGATCATTCATGCACAATGCAAATAAAAGAGGAGATAATTTTTCTCCTTGCCCTACCCCAATGTTACATGAAAAGAACTCAGAGACATTACCACCTACAGATATCCTAGATTTTGTATGCAGGTACGGGATTTTTGAACGGTGCCGACGATATCATTACTAAATATATATCAAAAGCTTTGTAAAAAAGACCAAGAAATTTGTAAATAAATTGACTATAAATATGACAAAGAATGATAAAAAAGAATTACAAGATATATGCATTATGTTACTGTGTTGATGTAAAGTTTTTCATGAAATCATCAACAAGGGCAGGTGTTTACATTATTTACCGTCATTTTGTCGTGGTTGGGCGTCCAAAAGACCTATAAAATGCGAGTAGATAAACAATAGTATGGTTAATGGAAATAAAAAACAAGATTATGCTTCAGACAATGAACGTCAATCTACTATTCCTTACCCCAAATCTTATTCTCTCTCTAAAATTTCTATGTGCAGGAAAGTCTTAGAAAAACGGATATGACGTTTGGTTTGTCGCTACTCGGAACAACGCGATCCGTCCGGAAACCCTCATTGCTTTGCATTACAGTGCATAAATTTGCAGGAAAAGAGTAGGCCTAGTTTTCGTTAGGTCAAGTTTTAAGCATAAAAATTTGATTAATAAAAAGATATTATACATATTTTATAACAATAAATCAGAAGTATAATTATGGCATATTTATTCGCATTTTGAGGCATTTTAAAAATTCACATTATTATGCAGAAATATTTGATAGCCAAATAGCTGATTTTTCTCACTGAATTTAGAAATCTATGATTTTACAATTTCTATTTCTAGGAGCCATTAAAAACAAAAGTAATTTATTCAACCTGTATTCATCAAAACTAAAAATTCAACAGTTTTTCTCATAAGAATTTGTCGTTATCAGTCTGTGCGGTTGAGTGTTAGTACCGCGAAAATAGGAGGGACCAGGCTAGTAGGTGTAAATCTAATAATAGTCTAGTCAATCTACAGTTTGACCTCAAACTAATTTCAACAAACCAATTTTTGTTACTTATATGCTCTCAAATACATGAAATGTTTAAAATAAAAAGTCTACCAAAATCTGACAAGGGGAAACAAGTTTTTGAGAAGTCTTAATTTCTTATAGACAAGGGAGATAACTCCTGTAAAACAGGTGGAGTTTTAGTCCAATTATCATATATTTTTTGCTATTTTAACAAAAAGTAAAGCAAAGACCCTGGAATTAATCAATCATAATTGATTCCAAATGTATATTCAACATCAGGAATTTATAATAGAATACTCAAAATAATGAAGTAGAAGTATAGAAAAGTTATGTTTTTAACCTGAGATATACTTATTTTATCATTTCTGTGTATAACAAAATATATTTGAGATGAATAAATCTTTTTTCCACCTCATCAACATGCCCTTAATCAGCATTTTGCATAAATTCTTTCAACAAAATTATTTAATTTTTTTTACATTCCATTAACATATTACATTCTAAATTGTCTAAAATTATCTATTTTAGGTCTATGTATGAATTTCCATCTAATTCCTAGGTTGTTCTTCATATAGTATCAGAGAAAACTTGAAGTTTTTGAAAATTTTTGTGGAAAATTTAGGATCACAATACAGAGTTATCTCCCTTTTCTATAGAAAATGCTATTGGTAACTTCAATTGGCAAAAAACCCTAATTCCACTGGATTGAAATTGGTAGATTTTTTATGGTGAATAAAAACACAATTCCTAAAAACAATCACATAAAAATATTTTCTGTTGCAATTACTTTGAGGTTTGACCCTATTTTTTCATAGATTCACTAGACTATAAGTGTGATTAGGGTTAAACATAATGAGGTGCCGTTTTACCATTTTATAGTTTAGTTTAAGCATATTTTATTTAGATTTCTCTATATCAATCTAAGTGCAAGTTTGAAACATACACATACAAAAATGCAATTAAAGGATTCAGGAACAAGATATTGTGTCTTATATTAACCCGTCTCCTTTATCAAAGCTGTTATATATACATTCAGTATAGGCCGAATTTAAAACATTGGAATCATATAATCTGATATGTAAATATTTTAAATGAATGAAAAAGATGCTTTGAGAGAGAGAGAGAGAGAGAGAGAGAGAGAGAGAGAGAGAGAGAGAGAGAGAGAGAAACATGAGAATCTTTTAGAGGCAATAATATAATTTTGTACTGCTAAAAATATCTCTAGTTTGCAAATAAGTAAGTGAAATGTCACCAAACAGCAATAATTTAAATACAATGAATTGGTAATCTGTATAATGTATTGTTTCTAAGTTCATCATAAAACGGACAGTGCAATAAAAAATGATTAGTAGTTTCTATTTTACAACAACTACAAAGATTGTCATCAATGATGTTTTTGTTATACAGGTGACTTTTCAATACACTGCAGCCCAATCTTAATCTAGTGTGTAAAATTTGTCCCAATCTTGATCCGTCATAAAATGTTTTGGAACTTTTGAAGAATGGTCGACGTATTTTTTAAAATGATATGAGGAAGGATTATTTCTTATATCAAGAGGAATGTCGTTCCACTCTCGAACTTTAAATGGCAAAAAAGAATTATTATAAAAATTAGATTTACATAAAAAAGTATTCAGATTTTCGCTGTTTCTTAGTCCATATGAATGTGTTTCCAAATTACTAGATGGAACTAAATTTGATTAATTTTGTGGAACAAGACCATGAAACATTTTGAAAAGTAAAGTTAATCTTTGTTTTTTACGTCTTTATAACAATGTTTCCCACCCTGTTTCCACATAAAGTAATTGAATGCTGCAAAATTTTGTGGCACCAGTTATTATTCTAGCAGCTTCTATATTGATTTGGTCAAATTGTTGCTTAAGTTCATTGGATATATTATCCCATATGACATCTGCATATTCTAAAACGTGTCTTATCAAACCTGTTATATATACATTCAGTATAGGCCGAATTTAAAACATTGGAATTATACAATCTAATATATAAATTTTTAAATGAAAAAATAAGATGCTTTGAAAGAAGAAAGAAAAAGAGAGAGAGAAAGAGAGAGAGAGAGAGACATGAGAATCTTTAAGAGGCAATAATATAATTTTGAACTGCTAAAAAAATCTCAAGTTTGCAAATAAGTGAGGGAATCATCAACAAACAGCAATAATTTTACATTCAATGAATTTTGTAATGTGTAAAAAGTATTGTTTCTTAGTTAATCATAAAACGGACAGTGCAATAAAAAATTATTAGTAGTTTCTATTTTACAACAATAACAAAAACTGTAATCAATAATGCTTTTCTCATATAGGTGACTCTTCAATACACTGCAGCCCAATCTTAATCTAGTGTGTAAAATTTGTCCCAATCTTGATATGTCATAAAAATGTTTCGGAACTTTTGAAGAATGGTCGACGTATTTCTTAAAATGATCTAAGGAAGGATTTTTTCTTATATGAAGAGGAATGTCGTTCCACTCTCGAAATGTTAATGGCAAAAAAAAAAAGAAGAAGAAGAAGAAGAAGAAGAAGAAGAAGAAGAATTATAAAAATTAGATTTACATAAAAAGGATTCAGATTTTCGCTGTTTCTTAGTGCATATGAATGTGTTTCCAAATTACTAGATGGAACAAAATTTGATTAATTTTCTGCAACAAGACCATGAAACATTTTGAAAAATAAAGTTAATCTATGTTTTTTACGTCTATATAACAATGTGTACTTCCCTGTTTCCTCATGAGTAACTGAATGCTGCAAAACTTTGTAGCACCAGTTATTATTCTAGCAGCTTCTATATTAATTGTTCAAATTGTTGCTTAAGTTCATAGGATATATTATCCCATATGACATCTGCATATTCTAGAACGGTTCTTATCAAAGCTGTTATATATACATTCAGTAAAGGCCGAATTTAAAACATTGGAATCATACCATCTAATATATCAATTTTTAAATGAATAAATAAGATGCTTTGAAAGAAGAAAGAAAGAAAGAGAGAGAGAAAGAGAGAGAGAGAGAGACATGAGAATCTTTTAGAGGCAATAATATAATTTTGTACTGCTAAAAATATCTCTAGTTTGCAAATAAGTTCGTGAATCATTACCAAACAGCAATAATTTTACATTCAATGAATTTGGTAATCTGTATAATGTATTGTTTCTAAGTTCATCATAAAACGGACAGTGCAATAAAAAATTATTAGTGGTTTCTATTTTACCACAACTACAAAGATTGTCATCAATAATGTTTTTGTTATACAGGTGACTTTTTAATACACTGCAGCCCAATCTTAATCTAGTGTGTAAAATTTGTCCCAATCTTGATATGTCATAAAAATGATTTGGAACTTTTGAAGAATGGTCGACGTATTTTTTAAAATGATATGAGGACGGATTATTTCTCTTATGAAGAGGAATGTCGTTCTATTCTCGAAATGTTAATGGCAAAAAAGAATTATTATAAAAATTAGACTTTCATAAAAAGCATTCAGATTTTCGCTGTTTTTTATGCATATGAATGTGTTTCCAAATTACTAGATGGAACTAAATTCGATTAATTTTCTGGAACAAGACCATGAAACATTTTAAAAAATAAAGTTAATCTATGTTTTTTACGTCTATATAACAATGTTTCCCAATTTTTCGCTGATTCCTAGTGCATATGAATGTTTTTCCAAATTACTAGATGGAACTAAATTTGATAATTTTCTGGAACAAGACCATGAAACATTTTGAAAAATAAAGTTAATCTATGTTTTTTTTACGTCTATATTACAATGTTTCCCACCCCGTTTCCTCATAAAGTAATCGAATGCTGCAAAATGTTGTAGCACCAGTTATTATGCTAGCAGCTTCTATATTAATTTGTTCAAATTATTCCTTAAGTTCATGGGATATATTATCCCATATGACATCTGCATATTCTAAACGGGTCTTATCAAACCTGTCATATATACATTTAGTATAGGTCGAATTTGAAACATTGGAATCATATAATCTGATATATAAATATTTTAAATGAATGAATAAGATGCTTTGAAAGAAGAAAGAAACAGAGATAGGGAGAAAAAGAGAGAGAGAGAGAGAGACATGAGAATCTTTTAGAGGCAATAATATAATTTTGTATTGCTGAAAAATATCTCTAGTTTGCAAATAAGTTTGTGAATCATCACCAAACAGCAATAATTTTACATTCAATTAATTTGGTAATCTGTATAAAGTTTTATTTCTAATTTCATCATAAAACAGACAGTGCAATAAAAATTATTAGTAGTTTCTATTTTACAACAACTACAAAAATTGTCATCAATAATGTTTTTGTTATACAGGTGAATTTTTAATACACTGCAGGCTTATCTTAATCTAGTGTGTAAAATTTGTCCCAATCTTGATATGTGATAAAAATGTTTTGGAACTTTTGAAGAATGGTCGACGTATTTTTTAAAATGATATCAGGAAGGATTGTTTTTTATATGAAGAGGAATGTCGTTCCACTCTCGAACTGTTAATGGCAAAAAAAAAAAAAAAAAGAAGAAGAAGAAGAAGAATTATTATAAAACTTAGATTTCCATAAAATGTATTCAGATATTCTCTTTTCTAAGTGCATATGAATGTGTTTCCAAATTACTAGATGGAACTAAATTTGATTAATTTTCTGCAACAAGACCATGAAACATTTTGAAAAATAAAGTTAATCTATGTTTTTTATGTCTATATAGCAATGTGTCCTTCCCTGTTTCCTCATGAGTAACTGAATGCTGCAAAACTTTGTAGCACCAGTTATTATTCTAGCAGCTTCTATATTAATTGTTCAAATTGTTGCTTAAGTTCATAGGATATATTATCCCATATGACATCTGCATATTCTAGAACGGTTCTTATCAAAGCTGTTATATATACATTCAGTAAAGGCCGAATTTAAAACATTGGAATCATACCATCTAATATATCAATTTTTAAATGAATAAATAAGATGCTTTGAAAGAAGAAAGAAAGAAAGAGAGAGAGAAAGAGAGAGAGAGAGACATGAGAATCTTTTAGAGGCAATAATATAATTTTGTATTGCTGAAAAATATCTCTAATTTGCAAATAAGTTCGTGAATCATTACCAAACAGCAATAATTTTACATTCAATGAATTTGGTAATCTGTATAAAGTTTTATTTCTAATTTCATCATAAAACAGACAGTGCAATAAAAATTATTAGTAGTTTCTATTTTACAACAACTACAAAAATTGTCATCAATAATGTTTTTGTTATACAGGTGAATTTTTAATACACTGCAGGCTTATCTTAATCTAGTGTGTAAAATTTGTCCCAATCTTGATATGTGATAAAAATGTTTTGGAACTTTTGAAGAATGGTCGACGTATTTTTTAAAATGATATCAGGAAGGATTGTTTTTTATATGAAGAGGAATGTCGTTCCACTCTCGAACTGTTAATGGCAAAAAAAAAAAAAAAAAAAGAAGAAGAAGAAGAAGAAGAATTATTATAAAACTTAGATTTCCATAAAATATATTCAGATATTCTCTTTTCTAAGTGCATATGAATGTTTTTCCAAATTACTAGATGGAACTAAATTTGATTAATTTTCTGCAACAAGACCATGAAACATTTTGAAAAATAAAGTTAATCTATGTTTTTTATGTCTATATAGCAATGTGTCCTTCCCTGTTTCCTCATGAGTAACTGAATGCTGCAAAACTTTGTAGCACCAGTTATTATTCTAGCAGCTTCTATATTAATTGTTCAAATTGTTGCTTAAGTTCATAGGATATATTATCCCATATGACATCTGCATATTCTAGAACGGTTCTTATCAAAGCTGTTATATATACATTCAGTAAAGGCCGAATTTAAAACATTGGAATCATACCATCTAATATATCAATTTTTAAATGAATAAATAAGATGCTTTGAAAGAAGAAAGAAAGAGAGAGAGAAAGAGAGAGAGAGAGACATGAGAATCTTTTAGAGGCAATAATATAATTTTGTACTGCTAAAAATATCTCTGCTTTGCAAATAAGTTCGTGAATCATTACCAAACAGCAATAATTTTACATTCAATGAATTTGGTAATCTGTATAATGTATTGTTTCTAAGTTCATCATAAAACGGACAGTGCAATAAAAAATTATTAGTGGTTTCTATTTTACCACAATTACAAAGATTGTCATCAATAATGTTTTTGTTATATAGGTGACTTTTCAATTACAGTTACAAAGATTGTCATCAATAAAATGTTTGTTATATTGTTGACTTTTCAATACACTGCAGCCCAATCTTAATCTAGTGTGAAAAAGTTGTCCAAATCTTGATATGTCATAAAAATGATTCGGAACTTTTGAAGAATGGTCGACGTATTTTTCAAAATTTTTTTATAAATGATATCAGGAAGGATTATTTCTTATATGAAGAGGAATGTCGTTCTACTCTCGAAATGTTAAAGGCAAAAAAGAATTATTATAAAAATTAGATTTTCATAAAAAAGTATTCAGATTTTCGCTGTTTCTTTGTGCATATGAATGTGTTTCCAAATTACTAGATGGAACTAAATTCGATTAATTTTCTGGAACAAGACCATGAAACATTTTGAAAAATAAAGTTCATCTATGTTTTTTACGTCTATATAACAATGTTTTCCAACCGTTTCCTCATAAAGTAATCGAATGCTGCAAAATGTTGTAGCACCACTTATTATGCTAGCAGCTTCTATATTAATTTGTTCAAATTGTTGCTTAAGTTCATGGGATATATTATCCCATATGACATCTGCATATTCTAAAACGGGTCTTATCAAACCTGTTTATATACATTCAGTATAGGCCGAATTTAAAACATTGGAATCATATAATCTGATATATAAATATTTTAAATGAATGAATAAGATGCTTTGAAAGAAGAAGAAAGAGAGATAGAGAGAGGGAAATGAGAATCTTTTAGACGCAATAATATACTTTTGTACTGCTAAAAAAATATGTCTAGTTTACAAATAAGTTAGTAAATCATCACCAAACAGGAATAATTTTACATTCAATGAAATTGGTAATCTGTATAAAGTATTGTTTCTAAGTTCATCATAAAACGGACAGTGCAATAAAAAATTATTAGTAGTTTCTATTTTACAACAACTACAAAGATTGTCATCAATAATGTTTTTGTTATATAGGTGACTTTTCAATACACTGCAGCCTAATCTTAATCTAGTGTGTAAAATTTGTCCCAATCTTGATCCGTCATAAAAATGTTTTAGAACTTTTGAAGAATGGTCGACACATTTTTTAAAATGATATCAGGAAGGATTATTTCTCTTATGAAGAGGAATGTCGTTCTACTCTCGAAATGTTAATGGCAAAAAAGAATTACTATAAAAATTAGATTTACAAAAAAAGTATTCAGATTTTCGCTGTTTCTTAGTCCATATGAATGTGTTTCCAAATTACTAGATGAAACTAAATTTGATTAATTTTGTGGAACAAGACCATGAAACATTTTGAAAAATAAAGTTAATCTATGTTTTTTACGTCTATATAACAATGTTTCCCACTCTGTTTCCACATAAAGTAATTGAATGCTGCAAAATTTTGTTGCACCAGTTATTATTCTAGCAGCTTCTATATTGATTTGGTCAAATTGTTGCTTAAGTTCATAGGATATATTATCCCATATGACATCTGCATATTCTAAAACGTGTCTTATCAAACCTGTTATATATACATTCAGTATAGGCCGAATTTAAAACATTGGAATCATATAATTTGATATATAAATATTTTAAATAAATGAATAAGATGCTTTGAAAGAAGAAAGAAAAAGAGAGAGAGAGAAAGAGAGAGAGAGAGAGAGACATGAGAATCTTTAAGAGGCAATAATAAAATTTTGAACTGCTAAAAAAAATCTCAAGTTTGCAAATAAGTGAGGGAATCATCAACAAACAGCAATAATTTACATTCAATGAATTTTGTAATGTGTAAAAAGTATTGTTTCTTAGTTAATCATAAAACGGACAGTGCAATAAAAAATTATTAGTAGTTTCTATTTACAACAATAACAAAAACTGTAATCAATAATGCTTTTGTCATATAGGTGACTCTTCAATACACTGCAGCCCAATCTTAATCTAGTGTGTAAAAGTTGTCCCAATCTTGATATGTCATAAAAATGTTTCGGAACTTTTGAAGAATGGTCGACGTATTTTTTAAAATGATATCAGGAAGGATTTTTTCTTATATGAAGAGGAATGTCGTTCCACTCTCGAAATGTTAATGGCAAAAAAAAAAAAAAAGAAGAAGAAGAAGAAGAAGAAGAAGAAGAATTATAAAAATTAGATTTACATAAAAAGGATTCAGATTTTCGCTGTTTCTTAGTGCATATGAATGTGTTTCCAAATTACTAGATGGAACAAAATTTGATTAATTTTCTGGAACAAGACCATGAAACATTTTGAAAAATAAAGTTAATCTATGTTTTTTACGTCTATATAACAATGTGTCCTTCCCTGTTTCCTCATGAGTAACTGAATGCTGCAAAATTTTGTTGCACCAGTTATTATTCTAGCAGCTTCTATATTAATTGTTCAAATTGTTGCTTAAGTTCATAGGATATATTATCCCATATGACATCTGCATATTCTAGAACGGTTCTTATCAAAGTTGTTATATATACATTCAGTAAAGGCCGAATTTAAAACATTGGAATCATACCATCTAATATATCAATTTTTAAATGAATAAATAAGATGCTTTGAAAGAAGAAAGAAAGAAAGAGAGAGAGAAAGAGAGAGAGAGAGAGAGAGAGAGACATGAGAATCTTTTAGAGGCAATAATATAATTTTGTACTGCTAAAAATATCTCTAGTTTGCAAATAAGTTCGTGAATCATTACCAAACAGCAATAATTTTACATTCAATGAATTTGGTAATCTGTATAATGTATTGTTTTTAAGTTCATCATAAAACGGACAGTGCAATAAAAAATTATTAGTGGTTTCTATTTTACCACAACTACAAAGATTGTCATCAATAATGTTTTGTTATACAGGTGACTTTTCAATACACTGCAGCCCAATCTTAATCTAGTGTGTAAAATTTGTCCCAATCTTGATATGTCATAAAAATGATTTGGAACTTTTGAAGAATGGTCGACGTATTTTTTAAATGATATCAGGAAGGATTATTTCTCTTATGAAGAGGAATGTCGTTCTACTCTCGAAATGTTAATGGCAAAAAAGAATTATTATAAAAATTAGACTTTCATAAAAAAGTATTCAGATTTTCGCTGTTTCTTTGTGCATATGAATGTGTTTCCAAATTACTAGATGGAACTAAATTCGATTAATTTTCTGGAACAAGACCATGAAACATTTTGAAAAATAAAGTTCATCTATGTTTTTTACGTCTATATAACAATGTTTCCCAATTTTTTCGCTGATTCCTAGTGCATATGAATGTTTTTCCAAATCACTAGATGGAACTAAATTTGATTAATTTTCTGGAACAAGACCATGAAACATTTTGAAAAATAAAGTTAATCTATGTTTTTTTTTACGTCTATATTACAATGTTTCCCACCCCGTTTCCTCATAAAGTAATCGAATGCTGCAAAATGTTGTAGCACCAGTTATTATGCTAGCAGCTTCCATATTAATTTGTTCAAATTATTCCTTAAGTTCATAGGATATATTATCCCATATGACATCTGCATATTCTAAACGGGTCTTATCAAACCTGTCATATATACATTTAGTATAGGTCGAATTTGAAACATTGGAATCATATAATCTGATATATAAATATTTTAAATGAATGAATAAGATGCTTTGAAAGAAGAAAGAAACAGAGATAGGGAGAAAAAGGGAGAGAGAGAGAGAGATAGAGAGACATAAGAATCTTTTAGAGGCAATAATATAATTTTGTATTGCTGAAAAATATCTCTAGTTTGCAAATAAGTTTGTGAATCATCACCAAACAGCAATAATTTTACATTCAATTAATTTGGTAATCTGTATAAAGTTTTATTTCTAATTTCATCATAAAACAGACAGTGCAATAAAAATTATTAGTAGTTTCTATTTTACAACAACTACAAAAATTGTCATCAATAATGTTTTTGTTATACAGGTGAATTTTTAATACACTGCAGGCTTATCTTAATCTAGTGTGTAAAATTTGTCCCAATCTTGATATGTGATAAAAATGTTTTGGAACTTTTGAAGAATGGTCGACGTATTTTTTAAAATGATATCAGGAAGGATTGTTTTTATATGAAGAGGAATGTCGTTCCACTCTCGAAATGTTAATGGCAAAAAAAAAAAAAAAAAAAAAAAAAAAAAAAAAAAGAAGAAGAAGAATTATTATAAAACTTAGATTTCCATAAAATGTATTCAGATATTCTCTGTTTCTAAGTGCATATGAATGTGTTTCCAAATTACTAGATGGAACTAAATTTGATTAATTTTCTGGAACAAGACCATGAAACATTTTGAAAAATAAAGTTAATCTATGTTTTTTTTTACGTCTATATTACAATGTTTCCCACCCCGTTTCCTCATAAAGTAATCGAATGCTGCAAAATGTTGTAGCACCAGTTATTATGCTAGCAGCTTCTATATTAATTTGTTCAAATTATTCCTTAAGTTCATGGGATATATTATCCCATATGACATCTGCATATTCTAAACGGGTCTTATCAAACCTGTCATATATACATTTAGTATAGGTCGAATTTGAAACATTGGAATCATATAATCTGATAAATATTTTAAATGAATGAATAAGATGCTTTAAAAGAAGAAAGAAACAGAGATAGGGAGAAAAATGGAGAGAGAGAGAGAGAGAGAGAGAGAGAGAGAGAGAGATAAGAATCTTTTAGAGGCAATAATATAATTTTGTATTGCTGAAAAATATCTTTAGTTTGCAAATAAGTTTGTGAATCATCACCAAACAGCAATAATTTTACATTCAATTAATTTGGTAATCTGTATAAAGTTTTATTTCTAATTTCATCATAAAACAGACAGTGCAATAAAAATTATTAGTAGTTTCTATTTTACAACAACTACAAAATTGTCATCAATAATGTTTTTGTTATACAGGTGAATTTTTAATACACTCCAGGCTTATCTTAATCTAGTGTGTAAAATTTGTCCCAATCTTGATATGTGATAAAAATGTTTGAGAACTTTTGAAGAATGGTCGACGTATTTTTTAAAATGATATCAGGAAGGATTGTTTTTTATATGAAGAGGAATGTCGTTCCACTCTCAAACTGTTAATGGCAAAAAAAAAAAAAAAAAAAAAAAAAAAAAAAAAAAAAAAAAAAAAAAAAAAAAAGAAGAAGAAGAATTATTATAAAACTTAGATTTACATAAAATGTATTCAGATATTCTCTGTTTCTAAGTGCATATGAATGTGTTTCCAAATTACTAGATGGAACTAAATTTGATTAATTTTCTGGAACAAGACCATGAAACATTTTGAAAAATAAAGTTAATCTATGTTTTTTACGTCTATATAGCTATGTGTCCTTCCCTCTTTACTCATGAGTAACTGAATGCTGCAAAACTTTGTAGCACCAGTAATTATTCTAGCAGCTTCTATATTAATTGTTCAAATTGTTGCTTAAGTTGCTTAAGTTCATAGGATATATTATCCCATATGACATCTGCATATTCTAGAACGGTTCTTATCAAAGCTGTTATATATACATTCAGTATAGGCCGAATTTAAAACATTGGAATCATACAATCTAATATATAAATTTTTAAATGAATAAATAGATGCTTTGAAAGAAAGAAAGAGAGAGAGAGAGAGAGAGAAGAGAGAGAGAGACATGAGAATCTTTAATGTTTCCCAATTTTTCGCTGTTTCTTAGTGCATATGAATGTGTTTCCAAATTACTAGATGGAACTAAATTCGATTAATTTTCTGGAACAAGACCATGAAACATTTTGAAAAATAAAGTTCATCTATGTTTTTTACGTCTATATAACAATGTTTCCCAATTTTTCGCTGATTCCTAGTGCATATGAATGTTTTTCCAAATCACTAGATGGAACTAAATTTGATTAATTTTCTGGAACAAGACCATGAAACATTTTGAAAAATAAAGTTAATCTATGTTTTTTTTTACGTCTATATTACAATGTTTCCCACCCCGTTTCCTCATAAAGTAATCGAATGCTGCAAAATGTTGTAGCACCAGTTATTATGCTAGCAGCTTCCATATTAATTTGTTCAAATTATTCCTTAAGTTCATAGGATATATTATCCCATATGACATCTGCATATTCTAAACGGGTCTTATCAAACCTGTCATATATACATTTAGTATAGGTCGAATTTGAAACATTGGAATCATATAATCTGATATATAAATATTTTAAATGAATGAATAAGATGCTTTGAAAGAAGAAAGAAACAGAGATAGGGAGAAAAAGGGAGAGAGAGAGAGAGATAGAGAGAGACATAAGAATCTTTTAGAGGCAATAATATAATTTTGTATTGCTGAAAAATATCTCTAGTTTGCAAATAAGTTTGTGAATCATCACCAAACAGCAATAATTTTACATTCAATTAATTTGGTAATCTGTATAAAGTTTTATTTCTAATTTCATCATAAAACAGACAGTGCAATAAAAATTATTAGTAGTTTCTATTTTACAACAACTACAAAAATTGTCATCAATAATGTTTTTGTTATACAGGTGAATTTTTAATACACTGCAGGCTTATCTTAATCTAGTGTGTAAAATTTGTCCCAATCTTGATATGTGATAAAAATGTTTTAGAACTTTTGAAGAATGGTCGACGTATTTTTAAAATGATATCAGGAAGGATTGTTTTTTATATGAAGAGGAATGTCGTTCCACTCTCAAACTGTTAATGGCAAAAAAAAAAAAAAAAAAAAAAAAAAAAAAAAAAAAAAAAAAGGAGAAGAAGAAGAATTATTAGAAAACTTAGATTTACATAAAATGTATTCAGATATTCTCTGTTTCTAAGTGCATATGAATGTGTTTCCAAATTACTAGATGGAACTAAATTTGATTAATTTTCTGGAACAAGACCATGAAACATTTTGAAAAATAAAGTTAATCTATGTTTTTTACGTCTATATAGCAATGTGTCCTTCCCTCTTTACTCATGAGTAACTGAATGCTGCAAAACTTTGTAGCACCAGTAATTATTCTAGCAGCTTCTATATTAATTGTTCAAATTGTTGCTTAAGTTGCTTAAGTTCATAGGATATATTATCCCATATGACATCTGCATATTCTAGAACGGTTCTTATCAAAGCTGTTATATATACATTCAGTATAGGCCGAATTTAAAACATTGGAATCATACAATCTAATATATAAATTTTTAAATGAATAAATAAAATGCTTTGAAAGAAAGAAAGAGAGAGAGAGAGAGAGAAAGAGAGAGAGAGACATGAGAATCTTTAATGTTTCCCAATTTTTCGCTGTTTCTTAGTGCATATGAATGTGTTTCCAAATTAGTAGATGGAACTAAATTTGAATTAATTTTCTGGAACAAGACCATGAAACATTTGAAAAATAAAGTTAATCTAT